>CM038214.1:118763229-118961309 GCA_021442155.1 Cymbidium sinense
TATACAACCTAGAATAGGAAAGAATAATTGTAATTGTATTAAATGCTATGGGGGTCTTCTTTTTTTATATCTCCATTTTTGATTTGGTTCCTTCTTTGATTTGGATGGCGCTTGCTTCAAAGACATCACAAGGCACCCCAAGACAAAGCCTTCTGGCCACTACTCATCCTAATCCCCCATAGCACTAATCCTAATTCCTATTACAAAAATTACATTTATGAGGGAAAAGTAAATTTAACTACACTTGCAAAATAGAGGTTAGCTAAATATACATATAATCCCAAGCAGTTGTATTTGTAATTTGCACTTAGCACCCTACACATGAGTAATTAAGCCCACCTATCCTAACTTGGATTATGCTTAAGGATTTAAGCAACCTGCAAAAAGAGCATTCACATTTATTTTTAAGCATCCATTAAGCATAATCCCATGCAAAAAATATGATTAGACTAATATTGGCCTAACATCCAGTTTACAAAGCATACACCCTAACATTTAATCTAAAATAATACATCATAAAACAAAACATACATCACATCATACACCGTCCTAACTTAGAACTATAAGTGGTGACTTAATTCTAATGTCTATATTAAGGATTGTGTGGTAAGTGTTGTTTGGCATTAGTGTTGTATTTTCTAAGTGTAGAAGGATTCAATTTAACATGAAATGTTGATTTCACGTGAAGTAGTTTAATTGATTTGAGAATTTTAATTTGTGTTTCCTTTTATTTCATTTTATTACACTTAGCAACTAAGTGTTATAAAGAGAGGAAAAGAGGACTGCCCTCTTTCATCCCAACCATAAGTTTCTTTCTAAAGTATATTAATTTGATTTAGTTCTCTTTAGTGAAAGGCTTATTAAATGATTTAAATAATCCTAAGTTTAGGTTCACTTTAAATAATCCTATTCAAAATAAAAGGCATCTTAAGATTAATTTAATTGAATTACTACCACATGACATATATTAAATCATTCCTTTCCACCACATGTAACATTCATATGATTTAATCCTAAGTGTATCTATACATGCAACATATTTTAACACACTTAAATGATGAATGTATGTGTATGTTTAAAATTTATATTTTATTTAATTGAATTATTTAAACATATTAATTTAAAACTTAATCCAAATTCTTATTTAGAAAATAAATAAGAATGAAATTAAATAGGCATGTGCCGTTGTTAAACCACAGAAGTGAGGTAATCAAATGACCTCTTTGGAGTTAGCTAAAACCTCATATTCTCGAAATGTCCAGACTATATACCCATTTGCATTCAAACATATGTAAACTCATATACATGAACATAGGAAGTAAGCTACAAATCATATGGCTAATTAATTCAACCACTTAGTCAATTATGAATGCATGCAATTTTAATGTAAAATGTGATTTTCATTCACTAATCACATATACAGATACACGTACAAAGATATAGGCAAGCACGTATTATTACTAACCTAAGGAAGTGAGGTAATCAGATGACCTCCTTGGGGCTAACTAAAGGCTCATATTCCTAGGATATGTAGACTATATACTTTCTTTTCTTAGACACACATGGATGTATACATAAATCAGGGAAAGAAAACCATGCAATGATTGTATATTTTTTTGATTGAATCATTTATATATATATATAAATTAAAGCTCTATCCAAATTCTAATGTTTAAATATATAAGAATTAAATAAAATGGGTATGTGCCATTATTAAACCATGAAAGTGAGGTAATCAAATGGCCTCCTTCGGGCTAGCTAAAGCCTCGTGTTCTCGGGATCTGCAGACTATATACCCACTACAATTAAATCTTATATAATCAACACTTGAATAGAGGAAAGATAACTCACCATTCATACACTTAAGCTATAAGCACATGCATTTTTTATGTATTTATAACTAGCATCATAACACATATTATTATTCATTTATAAGCTTTTGAAAAGTACATTTGGATTTAATAGTGATAATAGTCATGCATATATTAAATTAAATCAACACATGCAAGGTTACATGATGGAAATCCATTTTATTTTACTTGATTTTGAAAATATGGATGCATGAATTCAAATGACATACAAAATTTAACATGATTGGAAAGAGGACAATCAAATCTAAGCATGTGATTCTTTCAACCAAACTACTTTTTAAGTACAATCAAATCAAATAAGATTATTTAAAGCAAACAAAATCTTCTTTATTAATTAAGTTTTGGATTTGATTTGATCTAAAGAGGAGAAGAGAAATCATCACTTGTTGTTTTAGACCCATTCCCACATTAATGCTTTGATTTAATTTAAGGAGATGTAATTAAGTCGATTTTATGTGTTAATTAAGTTGAACCCTTAATTAGATGAATTAATTACCCTTACCTATGTCACCTTAAAGTAATTAACTAAATAATTATGATCTAATATGATGCATGAAAAATAAACTTGCAATGATCCTAAGAAATAAAAGGGGCCTAATGCAACTGACTCATGATTAATAGTTAATTAGATTAAGGGACTTAATTAATTACTCTGTTGGTTTTCTCACACATGTGGACTAACCATAATTTCATTAAACTCCTTTAGGTTATTAAACACCTAAAGATATACCCCATCATTTAATTAATTAAGATTTGATGTGATTATGATTTCAATTTGATTAAGTGATTTAATTAATTTCATTTTAAAAAAGGGTGAAATGAACTTAGGGAAAAGGGTCCCAACCCTCTTCCTTAGTTCACTTACTATTGAATAATGATTAAAAAACTTAATTAACCAATATATTACTATTCATGGGATTAATTAATCATTAATTAACTTAAAAGAGTCGTTAAGGTTTAATTAGTCAATTTTTCTAATGAAGTGAGCAATAAATCTCAAGAAAATTATGGGAGGTAGAGCTCATCCCATTAAATTAACCCACAATATTTGGGATTAATTACTCAAGTTATTAAGGAGTAATTAAGCTAGTTAATTTTACAATTAAACTTTAATTACTATTTAAAATTTGTTAAGATCATTTTTAATTTATTCTCCTTTGAAATACCTATAAAATGAGTATTTATTTGCATCTTTTATTTTTCTATGCCTTTTTATGATTTTTAGAAGTTTCAGCCATTAAAAATGATTAATTAAGCCTAATTAAAGCCTAATCTTGTTGGCACCACGCGGTGCATTTTCCATGTGGCATCATGGGATTGGCTACTTAAAACTTATTTGACTCAACACCTATGTGGTAGTGGCGGATGCACTTTCTCGTTCAACATCTGATCTAAGATCGAACATCTATGATTAATCCCATAGCTTAATAGGATTAAATTAGATCGATATAGCGAATCTAATCATGACCGTCTATTCTGATCACACAAAATGGATAGTGCGTGATTTAACATCACATAAGTGAGGGAGAATGGAGTCCGTCTGCTATTGCTCACTTGATCCGAGCTTACCCGAGCTCGGATCAACTCCAAAAGGATCTCACACCTTCATGACATCGATTAGAGGGGATCCAATGTTCAAGATCACATGAGATGCAAGTTTTCTTCAAAAAGCTCCAGCCCATTTTTTCTAAGGATCAATTTTGGAAGCATACCTCACCGGAGCTCAAGACCAATGGCTCGAACGATTGAGGAAGCTTCATCTAGTGGAGATGAAGCCCTGTTGATTAGCAATTGGATCAATTTCATGATGTTCGCTCGGAAGGCCATGAACTGACCATTTGGAGCTTGGCTTTGATCGAAGACCCACTTTCGGTACTCCAGAAGCTAGGGAAATGATTCATTCTTGCTCGACGAGGTCTAGGGAAGGTGCGTGCAAAGTTAATTTGAGTTTGATGGGAAAATGGGGAAGTCAGGTCAGAAATGGTAGTGTCCTATTTTGGGGTGGATGGGAATGGAATTTTTTGATCGAGGAATAAGCTTGGGAGCTTAGGGAATAGCTCTAGCAGCTTGTCATGTGTAGTTATGGCTCTGAGAAATGATTTTCATGTGTATTTGAGTGGAAACGAGGGGGTGTATACCCCCCTTCATCTCGATCAGATGGTGGGATAAGATTTGGCTTCTAGTGGCCATCTGACCATCTTAGGGAGTCATGGGTGGCATGGAGGAGGTGAGTTGGCTTGGCTTGATTGGTTGAAGGTGTGGAAGTGGCTGCCAAAAAGGAATCATGGGTGTCCTATGGGTTTCAAATGCTCCAATGGGGAAGGTGAGGTGATTTCACCTTCCATGGGTCATGGACAACCCAACCACCCCTAAGGTTAGGTTGGGCAGTGTCCTAGGTGCCTAGGTGGACCATTGGGAGAGCACCAAGTGACCAGGGAATGGAAATGATCACTTACATGGGTGATTTGTCTCATGTGATTCCCTTTACCCAAAAGTATATTGATCATTTGGCATTAGATTTGATTTAGGTAGATTTGAAATGAGAAAAAAGTAGGTTAGCCAAAATTTCAAGTCAATCAAAGTTGATTTGGTTAGGTTTGGCTCAATTTGACTCATTTAGGTAAAATTGGGTTAGGTTGGGTCATGTTGACCAATTGGTCAAATTCATTCAAACCAAGGTCTGGGTCAAGTTCATATGATCATTTGGGATGTTTTTGTTCAATTGGTTTGGTTTAGTTTGGCTTAGATTTTATTTTGGCTCATTTGAATTCATTTGGGTCAAATGAAAGTTGACCAATTTGACCAAAATAGTCAAATTCTTGGGTTGGGTGTTGGTTTGGGTTTAGTTGACCAATTGAAGATGATTGTAGGTTTCAATTAATTTGGATTTGGTTTTGATTTAGGCCAACTTGAAACTTTAGGTCAATTTGGGCTAAGTAGTCAATTGATTGGGTCCAACATGGCTTTGGTCAAGCTCAATAATCAATTTGGAATGAACTTGAGCCATTGGTTGCAATCAATTTGGTTTATATTTTGATGGGAGATATTGATGGGGTTGGTTCATTCTAATTTGGGTAGGATTAGAACTTAACTCAATAGGTCAAATTGGCCACTTTGGGTCAAGTGGACAAATTGGGTTTAGTTGGCTTGATTTTGGGTTGAGTTTGATTTATTTGAGTTTATATATTGATTTGGGATTGATATATAAATTCAATTGTAATTGGCTTGGGTTCAAATGGGTTTTGGTTCATTTGAACATTTCAAGTCAAAAGGGTGAAGTTAGGTTTGACTTGGGTTGATTTTGGCTTGGCTTGATGATTATAAATTTCATTTATATTTGAAAATATGATTGAAGGTATGATTGATTCATGAGAAAATCAATTGAATTTGGGGTTCTGAATGAAGGAATTTGGGTAAGTCCATGGAGTTGGGTCATGTGGCTTAGGTTTGGATTTTGATTTGGTTTGATTTAGTTTTGATGATTTAAATGCATATTTCATTTAAATTTGTGAATATGATTGAAACATGATTGATTTGTGAGAAAATCAATTGAGTTTGAATTGATTTGGATTAAGATTTGGTTAAGTCCATGGGATAGGTCATATGGCTTAGGAAGGGTTTTGATTTAATTTGATTTAATATGATTTAGTTTTGATCATTTTAATGTAGATTGATTTATATTTAGGAAGATGATTGAAGATATAAATTAATTATGAGAAAATCAATTGATTTTGGATTGATGTGGATTAAGATTTGGCTAAGTCCATGGGACAATTCATATGGCTTAGGAAGGGTTTCAAGTTTGGATTTGATCATGGGCTTCAATCATTTGGTTTTGGAATTTGGGTTTGGATTTGGATTTAAATTTTATGTTTGAATTGAACATTAGGTTTGGTTTGAGAAGGTGAACATGGAATGGATTTGGGTTATAGGGTAGTTGGATTATCCTAGTCCCTAAGGCATAATCGAATCCTATGGTTAACCCTTCTATGTCATTTGGTTTAGCTTAAGTGTTTACCTAATTGTTAGAAGTGTCTTATGACTAGGAAAGTCTTAGTGTCTAGAAGACTCCTAAGTCTAAGATGGGAAGATTGAATCTGCACTCCAAAAGTGAGGTCAACATTCCTTAGGCACCATAGTGTTGCTCTTGGAGATAGATGATTTGGAAGATTGAAGACAAGTTTCATATTATAGATTTAGATACATCTTTCAACACTTTGCTTGGGAGACCATGGATACATGAGAATAACATAGTTCCATCCTCTCTACATCAGTGTTTGAAGTTTGTGAGAGGTGGGATCATCTGCTGTGTCAAAGGAGATCTCAAGCCATTTACAGTTCACAAGGTCGGTATATATGAGGATGCAGCTTACTACCTCCCTCAAAATCAACAAGTCTATTCACTCAAACTTGGCCAAAGTTTAAAAATAAAAGAAAAATAAAAAGAAAAGAAAAGAAAATAGAAAAAGAAAAAGAAAGGAAAAGAGAAAATGAAAAAGAAAATAAAAGGGAGCGAAAATAGACTTGGAGGAGGAAGTGGAGCCTAATATTAAATTCAACCCATAGTTCGTTACTCCATTCGAACATATGGGTAGGATGATCTGACCTCCATCAGGCAGAGAAGGAGGCCATTTCAAAGGCAGTCCCATGGGTGGAAAACCTCTTTATTGGCCACCTAATAGAAGATATGTCCCAGCTAGTAGGAGTACACCTACTATTTATATAGACTTAGAATCTAGTTCATAGGATGAATCTTATATGGTTAGCACACCAGCTAGCTCTTCTCAATAGTAGATTCCCTTGGAGATGACACTTGAGCCAAATAATGATGAAGACTAGGCTCCAAAGCAAAGCATAAGTATATCCAAGTCTTTATGTGAAATAAGCATCAGTTGGGAATCTTAGCTCTAACCCCATTTTTCTCTCATAAAGTTGAGGGTTAGTATATAATGAAGCCCCTAAGTCATCCACAGGTATGAATACTCAGAGGTTCTTTCAGGGAGCATCATCCTCAAGACAAGAAGTTTACGTACAACTTTAGGATGATTCATAAAAAGATTTAATAGAATTTCCTTTTGATTGGTACTTAGCTTGTGTTCATAATTCAATAAAGAAAGGGCTAATCCCACATACTTCGTCAAAGCACAGGTCAGACTACTTTGAAATAATATGGAAGAACAAATGCAAAAGCTCTCAATCAAGACAGGGACTAGGATTCGGTATAGTGGGGCCAGTTGATGATGATAATTACTGCTTAGCAATCATCAATCATTTAGAATCTAAAAGGTTCATTTTATATCACATTAAATCATATGAGGAGCAGTGCTTAGAAACTTCAGATGATCCAAATGATTTTGAAGTCAAAGATGCACCTCCAGAGTTCGAAGAAGAGATCAAGACAACCTCAATGAACTCAAGAAAATAAACTTAGGAATTGAAGAAGATCCATGCCTGACATACATCAGTTATTTGTTGAATGAAATTGAAATCAATGACTTAGTTAGGCTATTGACTGAGTTTAAGGAATACTTTGCATGGAGTTATGAAGAGATGCCTGGATTAGCTCATGATGTGGCGGTCCATAAACAAGCAATAGAGCCTAGTGCTAACCCTATCAAGTAAGCTCCAAGACACTTACAATTAGACATAGAACAACAGGTCATTTGTGAAGTCAAGAAACTGATCGATGTTGGCTTCATCTGCGAAGAATAACACCCTACCTGGTTAGCCAACATCATCCCATTTAAAAAAATAATTGCCAAATTCACAAATGCTTCAATTTTAGAGATTTAAATAAGGCATGTCCAAAAGGTGAATTTCCACTATCAATCTTGGAGTTGATGGTACCTCATCTCATGC
Source organism: Cymbidium sinense (assembly GCA_021442155.1). Classification (NCBI taxonomy): domain Eukaryota; kingdom Viridiplantae; phylum Streptophyta; class Magnoliopsida; order Asparagales; family Orchidaceae; genus Cymbidium; species Cymbidium sinense. Next base: position 118,770,960 of record CM038214.1, read on the forward strand.
AGCATTCTCTTTCATGGATGGCTCATCTGGATATAGCTAAATAAAGATGGCACCTGAAGATGAAAAAACACTACTTTTAGAACCCCTGATTGGAATCTATTGCTACAAGGTCATGCCTTTCAACCTTAAAAATGCCGGTGCTACATACCAGCTATGACTCGAATCTTTGATGAACTCATTCATCATCAAGTCAAGTGCTATGTTGATGATCTTGTGGTCAAAAGTAGAGAAAAGGAAGTCCATCTCTTTGACTTGAGAGTAGTTTTTGAATAGTTAAGACAATTTAACCTCAAAATGAACCCCCTGAAGTGTGCGTTCGGAGTAGCTTCAAGGAAATTCCTTAGGTTTGTTGTCTGAAAGCAGGGAATCAAAATCAATCCAGAGAAGATCAAGATAATATTAGAAATTCCACCTGCTAAAAGTTTAACTCAACTCAGATCATTCCAAAGTTGGTTGGAATATCTAAGACACCTTATAGCCAACATATCGGGAAGAAGTTAGCATTCTCAGCACTTATCAAAAGGATGCTAAGTTCAAGTGGGATGACAAGTGTGAGCATGCCTTTGAAGGCATCAAGTATTACTTGATGACTTCATTGGTTCAAGCAACCCCTATCCCATGCATTGTGCTCGTACTTTACACTAATATGTTTGATGACTCCCTTGGTGCTTTATTGGCCTAAGCTAATGATGAAGTGAAGGAAAACACACTCTACTACCTTAGCCATCATCTAAACTTTACTAAGGATAATTATCCACCCATTAAAAAGCATTGCCTAGATTTAATCTTTGCATCCCAAAAGCTACAACACTACAAGCTTCCTCATAAGATGAACTTAATCTCTAGGATCAATCCACTACAGTATCTCATGACACTGTTGATGCAATCTGGATGACTGGGATGACGGTCCATGATCCTCTCGTAGTTTGAAATTACCTCTATACCCCTCTATTCGGTGAAAGGACAAGCACTAGCAGATTTCTTAGCAACACACCTACTTCCTGCTAACTCTCTGCTTAGTGATGATCTCCCCCAATGAATAAATCATGAACTCAGGGGATACTAGCATTCATCGTTGGGAGATGTACTTTGATGGCACAGCTTCTTCTCAAAGAGGAGAAGAATCATAATCTATTATTCCAAAAAAGGCAGGGGTAGGACTAGTTCTCTTAAGCCTTTAGGGTTTATTATTTAGGAATTATGGTTTAAGATTTAGGGTTTAGGGTTTAAAATTTAGAGCATAGGGTTTTTAGGGTTTAGGGTTTAGGTTTTAGGGTTTCGGGTTTATGGTTGTAGGTTTTATGGTTTAGGGTTTAGGATTTAGGGTGTAGGGTTTAAGGTTTATGGCTTAGGGATTAAGGTTTTAGGGTTTAGTTATTTTTTGGGTTTTGGGTTTAGGGTTTAGGTTTTAGGTTAAGTGTTTAGGTTTTAGTTTATGGTTTAGGGTTTAAGGCTATTTTTTAAGAGAGAACAAATTCATATTCAACATTTCTTCTTTTTGATTTAACCAACCAAGTAGCACACCAAGTTTTCTAACACACAAACGATGATATAGAAAAAATATAAGCATGCATAGAGCAAATTAAAAACCCATAGGTAACTAGAACTATCTCTATTGTTAAGACACAGATCCATAAGTAGCAGATCGGATCAGCTGATCATCAGTTTCTCTAGTTCCCATTAAAACCACCACCACCTCTCGAGCAGCGAGATCCATCATCATATCCCTGATCTATCCCTCCGCGACCAGAATAGCTGTAACCTCTGTCACTCCACCTGCCTCTATAACCACAACTGCTCTTACCACCACCTCCATATCCACTAGCGCCTCTAGATCCCCCACCCCCACTATGAAAATTGCCACCTCCACCTTCGCCTCCACTGCCATATCTAGATTGAGCCTAGTTGATGCTAATGTTCCAGTCGTTAAGGTTCTTCCCATTATTAGGGTTTTTGTTTAGGTTTAGGTTTAGGTTTATTAGGTTTTAGGGTTTAGGCTTATTTTTGTATTTATTTACTTTCTTTAGGTTTAGGTTTAGGATTTAGGTGTAGTTAGGGATTAGGGCTTAGGGTTTAGGGTTTAGGTTAGGGTTTAGGGTTGGGTTAGTGAGGGTTTAGTTTAGGGTTAATTTTAGGCTTGTGGTTTAGTTAAGTGTAGTGTTAGCTTGAGGTTTTAGTTTAGTTTAGGGTTTAGGGTTTATGGTTTAGGGTGCAGGGTTGTGTTTAGGGTTTAGGTTTAGGGTTTGGGGTTTTATGGTTTAGGGTTTAGGGTTTAGGGTTTGGGTTTCGAGTTTAGGGTTTAGGGTTTGGGGTTTATGGTTTAGGGTTTTCAATTTAGGGTTTAGGGTTCAGGGTTTAGGGATTTATTTATTTATTTTTAATTTTTTAAAATTAAGTAAACCGATAGGTTTAGGTTTCTTTAGTTTATTAAGTTTATTTCTTATTTATTTTAGTTTATTTTATTTTATTTTATATTTATATTTAGGTTCAATTTTATTTTTATTTAGTTTAGTTCATTTATTTTAGGTTTATTTATTTTAGTTTAGATTTTTTATTTAGTTTATTTTTTAGGTTTGGTTTAGGTTTAGGTTTATTTTATAGTTTAGATTTATTTTTATTTTATTTTTTAGGTTTAGAATTTATTTTTTATTTTGAGGTTTAGGTTTAGGATTTTAGTTTATTTTTTTAAGTTGAGGTTTTGATTTTTATTTTAGGTTTATTTTTAGTTTTTATTTTTTACTTTAACTTTAGGTTTATTTTTAGTTTATTTTATTTTATTTAGTTTAGGTTTAAGTTTAGGTTTAGTTTATTTTTAGGTTTAGGTTTTATTTATTTTAGTTTTGTTTATTTTAGTTTAGGTTTAGGTTTATCCACAATCATATCCTCGATCTCTCTCTCCGCCACCACCACAGCGGTAACTTCTGTCGCTCCTCCCACCTCCATAACCACCACTCCTCTTACCACCACCTCCATATCCACTTGCACCTCCAAATCCCAAACCACCAATACAATAACTGCCACCTTTGCCACCACCATTAGATCTAGACTGAGGCTGGTTGATGGTGATGTTCCTGCTGGCAAGGTTCTGCCCATTCTTAGGGCTTTTTTTTGAGGAACCCCATATAGGGGAATTTTATTGCCACAAAAAAGAGGTTACAAGGTCTTTAAGAGGGGATAAACCCTACAACTATTGCTCAAAGAGCTACAGAAAAGCCTAGAGAGTAAATACCCTATCTAAGTACAGTCAAAACAAAGAAAAAAAGATAGGAGAGCAAAAGATATAAAAAGATCAAAATAAGAAGCCATTGGACCACTTTCATTGAAAGCTCTTGAGGAAGATAGAAGGCTATGCCTCCACTATAGAAAGAACCTATAAGAAAATAGCACACAATCTGCAAACATATAGTAGAAAGAGTTAGCATAGTTAAAATGGTACAACTCAAATTGAAAGTAAAATCAGAATAAAATGAGAGAAATATAGGGGAGTGTGTGAGAACAGGCTTAGGGTCAGTCACACAAAATTGGGGCAGCCGCAAACATGAGAATCCAAACTTCCAATGGAGGGTTACATCACATATGCTACTACCAGCCAAACAATGAGTGAAATCATCCCAGCCATCATAGCCTACAAACCTTGGTGGGGGGGAGTACCAGTCATTGAAAGAGAATCATATGATATTTAGTACCTGCATACCAAAATATAGCCACATACACTATATCAAAGAAGGCAACATAGATCAGAATGAGAAAGGGATGACACCAAACCCCTATAAGATAAGTATTAAGATAAGTATTACCAACTATTCCAACATAGCTTGAGTATGCAAAGCCAACAACATCCCTACCTAGATGTAACATCTTGGCCACATCCACCGTATTGATAACATTATTGATAGCATTATCACCACAATAAATATACATGTCAAATAGAGCCAAGATTAAACTCAACCAGCAGATAAATCCATACAGTAAGGTCACATATAATGAGGTTAACAACATAGCAATCAGGAATCCAAAGACAATATTCAGCCTGCTAGACAGAGTAATCCAAAAAAAAGCCACTCTGCATATAGGCAAAACCATCCTACCCAGATGATCCTCTTGGCCAGGAAAATAACATAATCACAATAGTAATTGCATAGGTCTAAGAGATCCAAGACAGAAATGAAATAGCATATAGACCCATATCGTAAAGGCACAGATAATATGGTTAACCACATAGCAGACAACAGAACAAAAGACTAGTCAGAAAAATAACTGTAATAGTTAGCCTGTTGAAGATAAAAATCCAAAAGACAATTTAGCTAGTATCCAAAGTAGCAAACAAAATACTGAACCCGACAGGCAACAAGAATGAGTGGCAAAAAACAATCCCAATCATGCAAAGAAATAGTATGGCAAGAAAAATACACCATCTTTCCCTGTAGATTAGGGAAAGAAGCAGCACAAATCCATACATTAAGGAAACAGGAAGCACAGCCCCATCATTCAGCAAGGGAATCAGAAAGTACAATAAATCCCAAGAAATAGCTGGATAATTAATAGTAAACCAACAGCTGAGGCTACAATAGAAAGATCCTCCATCACATGGTAACTAGATAATAATTTTAGGGAAATGCATCAGAAGACCAAGAAGCAATAGAAATAAAATAAAGGAATGGACATATAGGTAAGCCAAACCTATTAACAAAACAAAAAATAGAAAAATGAGACTAATCTCTGAGATAGGGTATTCCAGTATTGTCCAATTCAAAATAAATGAAAAGAGAGCAATAGGTAAACCATCAGTATTAGTAAAAATAATAGGAATGGGAGACAAGGAATAGTTCCAATCATGTAGAGGAAATACAGTGATGGCAAGAAAAATACAGTCTATCCCTGCAGGTTAGGATCATTCAATAAGGGAAACTAAAAAATATAATAAAACCTTGTGATGCATCAAAAAAATAAGAAGAAAAAGAAATAAAACAAAGGAATGGACATGCAGGTAAGGCAAACCTGTTAACAGACCTAAAAAACATAAGAATGAGACTAATTTTTGAGATAGAGTAATCCAGTATTATCCAAATAAACCAAACCATGCAAATATTTAGGAAGAATAAGCTGATCAAAGAAAGTTATGTCATCTAGTCTAGCACCTAGATTAGCAAGATAATCAACACACACATTACCTTCATGCCAAACATGAGTGATTTTGAAACAAACTTGAGATAGGTGAGCTCTAGTTTGGTTAAGGAGGTAATACAATTCAGTATTGCCCACCTTGGTGGAAGTCAGCATATCAATCAGCAAGAGAACGTCCACCTCAATCCAGATATTTAGCCAACCTTTTTGTAAACAAATATCAATAGCTTTGTTAACATCTATTAATTCAGTGAAGATAATGGAACACGTAGTAAGAGGATAGGGAAAAGCACAAAGAACTTTACCATTAAAGTTTCTGAAAATGCCTCCACAGCCAAAAGCATTTTGAGAAATAGAACCATCAGTATTAATTTTGATAATATTATTGTGAGGCCTTATCCAATTGACATTCTTATCCTCTTTACTGTTGGGATACTCAGGCAAGCTAAGACCCAGCTTGTTAGCCACAAATTTACATCCTTTAAATTGATTGTTGGTAAGTAACTGACATTGAATAGAGCATGAATTTTATCTTTAATTCTAGCAATAATCCTTTTATGGTTTATAGGAATCCCATGATGTTTGGCATCATTTCTGTCCATCCATATGAACCATATAAGAGTGATGGCAGTTATTACTTTAATGTGAGCTTTAATAATTTTTTGAAAATAAACATCAATAAGTTGATATAAGGGTAAAGGTCCATTGAATTGGTCAATATTGAAAAGCTCATCATACTAAACCCATAGTTTGGAGGCAATAGCTCCATTAACAAACACATGGTTCACATTCTCAATGTGAAAACAACTGTAGCATTTTTAGGGTAAATAAAAGCCCTTACCCCACATCAAAGAGTCAACAAGGATAAATTTTTTTAGAATTCTCCAAGTTAGAATAGAATAAGAAATAGGGATAGTGTTATTCCAAATTTTAAAGAAAACATTAGAGAAATCATGAGCTTCTTTAATATGAATCCAAACATCCTTAAGGTTAAAATCACCATTTTGGGATAGCTTAAAAAGAATCTGATCAGGATGGTTAGAATTGATATGGATGTTAGTAAACTTATCTAAAAGAGAGGTAGGAATATAATCAGTAAGCTTACTATCATTCCATTTATTATTCAACCAAAATGATTTCACTTTAATGGCAACAGTGGAGTGAGTAGATAATAAATCATCAATGGAGCCACTGCCAGTCCAATTATCTTGCCAAAAAAAAGGAAGATCCAGAGTTTATCCCCCAAGAAATAAGGGATTCAGCTTCCCATTTGATGGAACAAAGTCTTTTCCATACATGAGAGTCACCCACCTTGTAAGGACAAATGAGAGGATGCTTACCCTGGCTGTACTTGGCAGTCATGAAATTAGCCGAATGACTATTGTTGTTCCTAAAGTTCCACCAAAGTTTATGAGAAATTATAGTAATAGCTTCCCGAATTAGCTTACTGCCAAGCACACCTTTAGCAAGGGTGCCACAACTTTTATACCAAGAAGTCCAATACTTTATTTTAGTAGAATTGTTTGAACCCTAGAAGAATTTAATAAGAAGGCACTCTATTCTGTTTAGGGTAGAATTTATAGGAACAATGGTTTGAATAAGATATAAAGGCATGGTGTTAAGGATACTCTTAAGCAAAGTGAGTCTACCACCAAATGAAAGTAAGTGAAATTCCTATACAAAAATTTTATTAGAAATTTTTTGGATTAACTCATCAAAGAGGTGTGATCTTTTCTAACCTTTATATAAGGGAGCACCAAGATATTTAATAGGAAGTTGTTGTTGCTAAAATTAGTGATTCTTAAGATTTGATTGATTTTATTACTAGAGATTTTAGAGGAAGTAATGAAATAGCTTTTGCCTTCATTAATAGAGAGACCATCCTTCCCAAATTTATTTAAGAAGTTCTTAATGTCTTTATTGTGATGAATGGAAGCATTGTAAAAGATAATGAAATCATTAGAAAAAATAAGATGAGAGACATGAATACCACCAAGAGTTCTAAAAAACATGCTTAGATTATTGTTGAAGAGGTCATCAAGGCTCCTAGAAAGATATTCCACAGTAATAAGAAAAAGAGAGGAGACAAGGGATCCCCTTATCTGAAACCATGTGAAGAAGGGAATAAACCTAAGGTCTCACTATTCAGAATAATAGAGAACCAAGCATTACTAATATAATTTTTAATGAGGGAGATGAAATTATCAGAGAAGCCAAACAGATGAAGAATTTGAAGAAGAAAGGCCCAAGAGATGTTGTCAAAAGTTTTGGAGATATCCAATTTGAAGAGGATGTTACCACCTCTATTAGAGGCATCCAAGTTGTGAATCAGCTCTTGAGCGAGAAGAATATTATCAGATATAGCTCTTCCTCTAATGAAACTAGTTTGGTTGAGAGAAATAATTTTTGGAAGCAGAGGACTTATTCTAATGGCAAGCAATTTAGCAATGAGTTTATGAAAAAAGGTGCATAGGCTAATAGGTCTGAAATCACCCCAGGATTCAGGATTATAAATTTTGGGGATAAGGACAATGGAAGTGATAGAAAAATATCTAGATAGAGGATTACCATTAAAGAAATCAACCACAATATCAACTAATTCATACTTAATAATAAGCCAACTATGTTGAAAAAATTGAGTAGTGTAGCCTTTCGGACCCGCAACAGAATCAACATTCATGTTATTAAGAATTTGACCAATCTCAGCTTCCGTAGGCAACATAGTAAGTAAATGATTTTCATCAGTGGTAATTGTTAATGGAATCAAATGAGAGTTGGAGATAGCCTATAGAGTATGGTTCTTGTTCAACAAATTTCTAAAATGATTAGTGACAGAGTCTTTATTCTCATTATTATCAGTGTTCCAGTTGTCATTATCACTTTTAATTTTTTTGATAGAGTTTAATGCTCTCTTTTTTGGAAAAGAGCATGAAAATATCTTGTATTTCTATTCCCATCAGCAATATGTTTACTAGCAGCCTTTTGCCGCCAGAAAGTTTCTTCCTTATTCTGATAGGTAACTAGGTTATCTTTGACTTCATTCAAATCTTTTAGTTTAGAAGGATCAGTCAAAACTTCATTTTCAAGACAACAAACCAAATGTTCCATATTTTTGATATTAGCAAAAAGATTTTTAAAATAATGCTTGTTTCACCAAGCAAGGTTTTATTTAATTATTTTAAGCTTAAACTAGAGTCTAATCATACCCTTAATAGAATTATCAGGGTGAAGGGGGGCCCCCAGTTGGTGGAGATAACATTTAAGAAATCAATATGCTGAATCCACATATTTTGGAATCTGAAAGAGGTAGAGGAGGATAATCTATTAGAGGCATTTTTAACGGATATCAAAAGAGGAGTGTGATCAGACAAAGTTCTATTCAAGTGTTCAATAGAGATTTGAGGCCATTGATTAATCCAAAGGGAGTTAAAGAGATTCCTATCAAGCCATTGCCAAAGTCTAGAGTTATGCCAAGTGTTATCAAAAACAAAGTAGCCAATGTCAATAAGGTTGCAATCAAGAATCATATTAGAGAAATCTTCCATGGAATGAATGTTAGGAGAACAACCATGCCTTCTTTCAGAGGAAGATAGGATAGTGTTGAAAACATTCCCAACCAACAAAGGTTTGTTGACAGTTGAAGCAAAAGTTCTTAAATTGTCCCAAAGGATGTTCCTACCAGCCCTGTTACAAGAAGCATAAATAAAGGAGCCTAGAGCAGAGAAATCACCCAATGAGATGTGAACATTGACAACTTGATGGAGATCATTAAGGATAGATACATTGGCTAAATTATTCCAAAAACACTAGATTTTATTGCTAATATTATAGAAGAGGTTATTAAAGATGAGCATTCTAGCAACATGGTTGATCTTAGAAGAATGTATGAGAGGTTCAATAATAATTAGTAAAGCTATATTATTAATACGATAGAGACTTTTAACACAGTTACAAACAATGAGGGTCCCAAACTCTCAAACGTTCCAAATCAGAGAGTTAAACATAAAGGAAATATAAAGTAAGCTAAAGAGAAAATAGATAAATAAGGGGATCAAAAAAGAAAGAGCATAGCCCAATGCCAAAAGATCATTATTTATGAGATGAGGAACTAGATCTAGTAGATATAGTTGAGGTATTCGGGAACATTTTGGCTTTTAAGGATTTCTTTTTAAAAATAGTTTGAAGTGGTCTATTTTTGTTCAAAGAGTCACCATCCAAAAGATATTGATTAGTTGTATTTAGAAAATGATCAGAGTCAGTCAAAGCATTTCTAATGATAACTTCCCCTTCCTCATTTCAATATCAAGCTGAAAGGTTGGATTAGCATGCATGTTAATCTCAAGATTAGGAGAAGGAGAGGTTGTAATACCATTAAGAGCACAAATTCCAAGATCATCTTCAAAAAAATTTTCCAGATTTTCCTCCATCATCAAGTTTTCATTCAAATTACCATTAAGGGTCACATGCTCCTCCTCATGTTCAGTAGTCAAGAAAGGCAAGGTAGTTTGAGTAGAGCCATTATCTTGAGGAGGCAAATTATTATGTAAGGAAGGACTGATAACCAAACCATCATATTTAACATGTTGATCAACATTAGCAATATCTTTTACCTGCTTAGATTGCAAATTGGGAATATCATCATTGAGAACTTCATTAAGCAATGGAGTAGTTTCCAAAGAGGTAGAAATAGTATTCCCAATTTGTAACCTTAGGCACATAAATAGATTTACTAACTTTATCAGTTGATGGATTAAGATTAAGATTAGATAAATTTTTTTTTAAGTTGTGGGTGCAGCATAAAACATTCTATATTATCATGCTCATGAATCTTACAGTGCGAACAGAAAATAGGAAAATTCTCAAATTCAACATTTTGATTATAACAAAACTTTTCAGAACCAATCTAAATGTTCTTAGGGTGTTTTTTTAGAAATATCAATTTCCACCAAAATGTGAGAAATAAAAGGTCAGGATCTCACAGCGGTGGCCTGATCAATTTGAAGAAGCTGACCAAATAAAGTCCCAACAGCAAAAATAACTTGATGCGTAACAGAATGGATCCTCATATTAGGAAAAGCCAACCAAACAGCAACAATCGATGATTCCTATTTTATATGAAAAAGGAAGACCACTTTAAAAGATGCATTTGACAGTTGAAAACAAAATAAGAGTGACGTGAAAAAAGCCTTGAATAATCTAAATCATTAGTCAGTTGAATCAAAACATGCCTTGGATCAATCAAACCAATATATAATTTACTTGAGAGCTTAACATTATGAAAAAAGATTGGATATTATCCAGAGTAGGTCATCGCATAGAAAATTTGCCCACTAAAGTAAATTCATAAGGCTTAGCCAACTTCTCAACATCCAAATATGAGCACATAATTGCAGGGATGCCACGAAATGAGGTAGAAATTAGGTTCATCAAATCAGAGGGTGCGATATTCTTACTAGAGAGTGCGTCCTTAAATGATTTAACAGCAGGCATTACAGCAGGTGGTGTTGAATCAAGAAAAGCCATGAAATATGAAGCCCTAGATGGCATAACCGTGGAGGGAGCGACGTGCTGTGCGGCTAAAGGAACAACTGCCATCAAGGATATCTAAAGTGACAGCACACGCATGGAAGAATAAAGCAACTAAAAGAACTCGAACATAAATGGTGAAGGATCCTCAAAAATCGTAAGGAGAATGATCACCGAAAATGGAAAAATGGAATCGCCAGAGCGCCGTAGGGAGGAGGATGGGTTTGGGTTTAGGTTTAGGTGAGTTTAGGTTTTCAGCCCATTCTTAGGGTTTAGGTTTAAGTTGATTAGGTTTATTTTTAAATTTATTTAGTTACTTTGGCTTAGCTCATTTGAGGTTGGTAGGGTTAAGGGTTAGGGTTATGGTAGTAAAGTTTGGTAGGGAGGGTTTAGTAGGGAGGATTTTAGGGTTTATCTTTTAGGATTTTGGGTTTAGGGGAGGGTTTAGGATTTAGGATTTAGGGATTAGTGCAGGTCAGGTATGTGGGATGGTTTAGGGTTTATGGGTGTAGGGGTTTAGTGGAGATTTATGAGTGTTTAAACTTTAGGGTTAGGGTTTAGGGTTTAAGATTTAGGGTTAGGATTTAGTTTTGAGGGTTTATGGTTTTTTTTTTAATTAAGTAAACTAATTTGTTTAGGTTTAGTTAGTTTATTTAGTTTGTTTATTTATTTATTTTTGTTTATTTTATTTCTTATTTTTATTTTAGTTTATTATTTTTATTTAGTTTAATTTATTTATTTTAGGTTTATTTATTTTAGTTTAGGTTTTTTATTTTAGTTTATTTTTTAGGTTTACATTTAGGTTTATTTTTTAGTTGAGTTTTATTTTTATTTTATGTTTTAGGTGTAGGTTTTATTTTTTAATCTTAAGTTTAGGTTTAGGTTTTCATTTTATTCTTTTAGCTTTAGGATTTATTTTTTAGTTTAAGTTTAGGTTTATTTTAAGTATATTTTATTTTATTTAATTTAGGTTTAGGTTTATGTTTAGTTTATTTTATGTTTAGGTTTAGGTTTTATTTATTTTAGTTTAGTTTGTTTTAGTTTAGTTTTAGGTTTATTTTATTTTTTTATTTTATTTTTATTTTAAGTTTAGGTTTTTTTATTTTATGTTTTAGGTGTTTAGGTTTTATTTTATATTTATTTTTAGGTTTATTTTTTAAATTTAGGTTTTTATTTTATTTTATTTTAGGTTAATTTTATTTTTATTTTACTTTTAGTTTTTATTTTATTTATGTTTTTTACTCTTAGGTTTATTTTATATTTTTTAATTTTAGTTTAGGTTTTTATTTATTTTAATTTAGTTTATTTTAATTTATTTATTTTATTTTATTTTTAGGTTGAGATCTACATTTTAGTTTAGGTTTTTATTTTATTTTGTTTTATTTAGGTTTAGGTTTTTTTTATATATTTTATTTTTTGGTTTTATTTAGTTTAGGTTTAGGATTTTAGGTTTTTTGGGTTTAGGGTTTAGGGTTTAGGGTTTTATGGTTTTGGTTTTTATGGTTTAAGGTTTAGGGTTAGGGTTTAGGGTTTAGAGTTTATTATTTAGGCTTGAGGGTTTAGGGTTAGCTTTCTAAAGTTTTTTTAAAAGTAAACCAAGTAGTTTAGGTTATTTAGTTTTATTTTATTTTTATTTATCTTAATTTAGGTTTTATTTATTTTATTTTATTAGTTTAGTCTCTCTTTAGTTGAGTATTGTTTGTATTTTATATTTTAGGTTTAGGTTTTATTTTTTATTTTTATGTTTAGGTTTATGTTTTTATTTTAGTTTTTTAGGTATAGGTTTTAGGCTTTTATTTTATGTTTTTTTTAGTTTTTATTTTTAGTTTAGGTTTTGTTTTATTTTAGTTTATTTTCTTTTATTTAGTTTAGGTTTAGGTTTAGGTTTATTTTATTTTAGGTTTAGGTTTATGGTTTAGGGTTAATTTAGAGTTTAGGGTTTAGGGTTTATGGTTTAAGATTTAGGGTTTAGGTTTTAAGGTTTAGGGTTTAAGGTTTAGGCTTTAGGGTTTAGGGTTTTAGGGTTTAGAGTTTAGGGTTTAGGGATTTTAGGGTTTAGGGTTTAAGGTTTATGGTTTATGGTTTAGGTTTTAAGTTTAAGGTTCAAGTTCTAGTTTAAGTTTTAAGGTTTTTCATATATATATATATATATATATATATAGTAATGGAGAACAAATTCACATTCAATATTTCATCTTTTTGATTTCATCAACCAAGTAACACAAAAAGTTTTCTAAGACACAAGTGATGACATAGATCAAAAATTAGCACGCATAGAGCAAATCAGAAACCTTGGATAACTAGAACCATTTCTACTATAAAGACACAATTTCATAAGCAGTAGATTGGATCGGCCATTCTTCAGTTTCTCCAGTTCCCACCAGAACCACCCTGACCTCTCCAGTAGCGGGATACACCATCATATCCCCGATCTCCACCTCTGCCACCATAACGGTTATAACCTCCGTTGCTCCTCTCATCTCCATAACCACCACTTCTCTAACCACCACCTACATATCCACCAGCACCTCTAAATACCCCACCACCATTGTGATAACTATGGCCTCCGCCTGCACGGCCAGGTCAAGACTAACACGGTTTGATGGTGATGTTCCTTCCATCAAGGTTATATCCGTTCTTAGGGTTTAGGTTTAGGTTTACTAGGTTTTAGGGTTTAGGTTTATGTTTTAATCTATTTAGTTACTTTAGGTTTAGGTTTAGTATTTGAGGCTTAAGGTTTAGGGTTTAGGCTTAGGGTTTAGGGTTTACGATTTTAGGATTTATGCTTTTAGGGTTTAGGGTTATGGTTTAGGGTTTAGGGTTTAGTGTTTAGGGTTGTAGGTTTAGGGTTTTGGGTTTAGGCTTAGTTTTAGGGTTTAGGGTTTAGGGCCTAGGATTTAAGGTTTATGGTTTAGGGTTTAGGGTTTAGTGTTCTTTTTTTTATAATTAAGTAAACCAGTAGGTTTATGTTTATTTAATTTATTTTTTAATTATTTGGTTTAATTTAATTTTTATTTTTATTTAGGTTTATTTTTTATTTTTATTTATTTTAGTTTATTTATTTATGTTTAAGTTTCTTATTTTAGTTTATTTTTTTGTTTAGGTTTAGGTTTATTTTTATTTTTTAGTTTAGTTTTAATTTTATTTTATTTTTTAGGTTTAGATTTTATTTTTTAGGTTTAGTTTTATGTTTAGGTTCTCATTTTATTTTCTTAGGTTTAGGTTTTAGTTTTTCATTTTAGGTTTATTTTTAGGTTTTGTTTTTTAGTTTAGGTTTAGACTTATTTTTAGTTTATTTTATTTTATTTAATTTAGGGTTTAGGTTTAATTTAGTTTAGGTTTAGGTTTAGGTTTTATTTATTTTAGTTTAAGATTAGGTTTATTTTATTTTCTTTATTTTATGTTTAGGTTTTTTTTAGTTTAAGGTTTAGATATTTTTTTTAATTTTTAGGTAATATTTTTATGTTTATTTTTTAGGTTTAGGTATTTATTTAATTTTTATTTTATTTTTTTATTTTATTTTAGGTTTATTTTTTTATGTTTAGTTTTTATTTTATTTGGGTTTTTTTATTTTTAGGTTTATATTATTTTTTAGTTTAGTTTAGGTTTTTATTTTTTTATTTTAGTTTAGTTTTATTTTATTTTATTTTATTTTAGGTTTAGGTTTAGGTAGTTTAGTTAGGTTTTATTTTATTTTTATTTTATTTGGTTTAGGTTTATATAAAATTATTTTAGGTTTTATTAGTTTAGGTTTAGGAGGTTTTAGGGTTTAGGGTTTAGGGTTTAGAGATTAGGGTTTAGTATATAGGGTTTATGGTTTAGGGTTTAGGGTTTGGGATTTAAGGTTTATGGTTTAGGGTTATATGTTTTTGGGTTAAGGTTTTAGGTTTTAGGGTTTTAGGGTTTAGGGTTTAGGGTTAGAGTTTTTTTAAAAAATTTTTAATATTTTTAATTTTCTCATTTTTTATTTTTTTTATATTAAGTAAACTTATAGGTTTAGGTTTATTTAGTTAATTTATATTTTGATTTAGATTTCATTTTATTTTTATTTTATTTAGTTTATTTATTTTAGTTTAGGTTTTTTATTCTATTTTATTTTTTAGGTTTAAGTTTAGGTTTATTTTTTAGTTTAGTTTTATTTTTATTTTATTTTTAAGTTTAGGTTTTATTTTTTATTTTTTTAGGTTTAGGTTTTTATTTTATTTTCTTAGGTTTAGGTTTTAGGTTTTTATTTGAGGTTTTTATTTAGGTTTTATTTTTTAGTTTAAGTTTATTTTTAGATAATCTTATTTTTTCAGTTTAGCTTTATATTTTAGGGTTAGGTTTTATTTATTTTAGTTTAGGCTTAGGTTTATTTTATTTTAATTTTAGGTTTTCATTTTTTCTTAGTTTAGGGTTTAGGTTTTATTTGTTTTCTATTTTTGGCTTTATTTTGAGGTTTATTGTTTAGGTTTAAGTTTTCAGTAAGTTTAATTTTATTTTATTTTAGGTTAATTTTATTTTTATTTTAGGTTTAGTTTTTATTTTATTTAGTTTTTTTATTTGTTAGTTTAGTTTATGTTTCTATTTATTTTATTTTAGTTAAGTTTTTATTTTTTATTTTATTTTCTTTTTAGGTTTAGGTTTAAGTTTAGGTTTTACTTTATGTTTTTATTTTATATTATTTTCATATTTTATTTTGGTTTAAATTTTTTCTTTATTTTATTTTTAGGTTTTAATTATTTTAAGTTTAGGTTTTTAGATTTTTAGGGTTTAGGGTGTAGGGTTAGTTTAAGGATTAGGGATTAGGCTTTAGGGTTTGGGTTTAGGGTTTAGGGTTTAGGGTTTGGGGTTTAGGTTTTAGGTTTTAGGGGTTAGGGCTTAGGGCTTAGGGTTTTAGGGTTTATTTTTTAGGGTTTAGGGCTTAGGGTAGTTTTTTAGGAAGGTTTTGGGATTTAGTTTAGGTTTAGGGTGGTTTTAGTTTATGGTTTTGGGTTTTGTTTTTTTTTAACAGAGAACAAATCGTTTACAACATTTCTTCTTTTATTTAATTAGTTTATTTAGTTTATTTTTTATTAATTTTAGTTTATTTTATTTTTATTTTTATTTATGTTTATTTTTTATTTTTATTTAGTTTTGTTTATTTATTTAGGTTTATTTAATTTAGTTTAAGTTTTTATTTTAGTTTATTTTTTTGGATTAGGTTTAGGTTTAGGTTTATTTTTTTAATTTAATTTTATATTTATTTTATTTTTTTAGGTTTAGGTTTTATTTTTTATTTTATGTTTAGGTTTAGGTTTTTATTTAATTTTTTTAGGTTTAGGTTTTAGGTTTATTTTTAGGTTATATTTTTTAATTTAGGCTTAGGTTTATTTTTGATTTAATTTATTTTATTTAGTTTATGGTTTAGGTTTAGGTTTATGTTTTATTTATTTTTGGTTAGTTTATGTCTAGGTTCATTTTATTTTATTTATTTTATTTTTATTTTAGGTTTAGGTTTTTTTTTAGTTTAGGGTTTAGGTTTTACTTTTAGGTATATCTTTTAGGTATATTTTTAGGTTTATTTAATTTTAGGATTAGTTTTTATTTTGTTTAGGTTTTTTTATTATTTTTGTTTAGTTTAGGTTTTTATTTATTTTATTTTAGTTAAGTTTTTAATTTTTATTATATTTTCTTTTTAGGTTTAGGTTTAGGTTTTAGTTTATATTTTTATTTTATTTTATTTTCTTATTTGATTTATATTTATATTTATTTTATTTTAACTAATAGGTCGATTTTTAGCTTTGGGGGAGGGAGTTTAAGGTCTGGTTAGGATTGGGGTGGATAGGAGGGTTTGGGTTTAGAGTTTAGTGCTTTGGGTTTAAGTTTTAGGGATTAGGGTTTTAGGTTTTAAGGTTTAGGGTTTCGAGTTTTGGGTTTAGGGTTTTTAGGGTTTAGGGTTTAGTGTTTAGGGTTTAGGTTTTAGGTTTAGGGTTCAAGTTTTGATTTAGCATTTATGATTTTTGGTTTTTTTAATAGATAACAAATTTAGATTTGTAACATTTTTTATTAATTTTAGTTAGTTTTTATTTTTATTTTTATTTATGTTTATTTTTTTATATAGTTTAGCTTATTTATTTTAGATTTATTTATTTTAGTCTAGGTTTTTTATTTTACTTTAGTTATTTTATTTTAGTTTATTTTTTGGATTAGGTTTAGGTTTAGTTTTATTTTTTAGTTGAGTTTTATTTTATTTTATTTTAAGTTTAGGTATTATTTTTATTTTATGATTAGGTTTAGTTTTAGTTTTTTAGTTCTGTATTTATTTTAGGTTTTATTTTTTATTTAGGTTTATGTTTATTTGATTTCTTTTATTTATTTAGTAGGGTTTAGGTTTAGGTTTAGGTTTATTTATTTTAGTTTAGTTTATTTTATTTTAGTTTAGTATTTTATTTTAGTTTAGTTTAATTTATTTTAGGTTTATTTTATTTTATTTTAGGTTTAATTGTTTTTTTAGTTCAAGGTTTAGGTTTTACTTTTAGGTTTACTTTTTAAGTTTAGGTTTTTATTTAGTTTTTATTTTATTATATTTTTAAATTATTTTAGGTTTTTTATTTTTTATTATACATTAAGTTTTTATTTTATTTTGGTTTTTTATTCTTAGGTTTATTTTATTTTTTAGTTTAATTTATGTTTTTATTTATTTTATTTTGTTTGTTTTAGTTAGTTTATTTATTTTTTACTTTTTGGTTTAGGTTCAAGTTTTAGTTTAAGTTTTTATTTTATTTAAGTTTAGGTTTATTTATTTTATTTTAGGTTTATTTATTTTGGTGGGTGGAGTGGGTTTAGGGTGGGTGGGTTTTAGGGTGGGCTTATGAATTTTAGTTTTAGGGTTTAGGCTGGCATCAGCTTTGGTGATAGGGTTTAGTTTAGAGTTTAAGTTGTTCATTAAGGCCCAGGGTTTCAGGTGTAAGGGTCAGTAGGGGTTTTGTGGTTGGGTAGGATTAGGGTTTTCATTTATTTATTTTATTTAAAAACAAACCAAGAGTATGTTTGGGTTTATTTTTTAATTTGATTTAGGTTTTTTTATTTTTATTTTTATTTAGTTTAGTTTATTTTTTGTTTCTTTATTTATTTTTTGAGGCTTTTATTTTATTTTATTTTTGGGGTTTAGTTTTTAGTTTAGGGTTATGTTTTATTTTAGTTTAGTTTTATTTTTATTTATTTTTTTAGGATTAGGTTTTATTTTTATTTTTATTTTTAGGTTTATGTTCTTATTTTATTTTTTATGTTTAGGTTTTAGGTTTTTATTTTAGGTTTATTTTAGGTCTTTTTAGTTTATTTTAGGTTTATTTTTTAGATTATTTTATTTTATTTAGTTTAGTTTGGTTTAGGTTTTATTTTTATTTAGTTTAGGTTTTTATATTTTAGTTTAGTTTATTTTAGTTTAGGATTTATTTTATTTTATTTTAGTTTTATGTTTTTTTAGTTTAGGGTCCAGGTTTATTTATTATTTATTTTAGGTTTTCAGGTTTAAGTTTATTTAGTTTTATTTTAGGTATTTTTATTTTAGGTTTAGTTTTATTTTATTTAGGTTTTAGTTTAGGTTTATTTTGTTTTTTAGTTTAGTTTAGGTTTATTTTTAGTTTATTTTATTTTATTTAGTTTTAGGTTTAGGTTTAGTTTTAGGTTTAGGTTTAGGTTTATTTATTTAGTTTAGTCTATTTTAGTTTAGGATTAGGTTTATTTTATCTTTATTTGAGGTTAAGTTTTCTTTTAGTTTTAAGTTTATTTTTTAGTTATTTTTGGCTTTATTTTCATTTATTTTTTAGGTTTAGGTTTTATTTAGTTTATTTTATTTTATTTTATGTTTAGTTTTATTTATTTAGGGTTTTATTTTTAGTTTATTTTATCTTTAATTTAGTTTAGGTTTTATCTATTTATTTTAGTTTAGTTTTATTTTATTTTATTTTATTTAAATTTAGGTTTAGGATTAGGTTTAGCTTTGGATTTTATTTTATTATTTTAGTTTAGGGTAGTAGTAGGTAGGGCCTGGGTCAGTTTTTGGGTTAGGGTTTAGGTTAGTGTAGGTCTGATTTGAGAGTTTAAGTCAGGGTGTTTTGGGCCTGTGGCCTAGTTAGTAGGGTTTGAGCCAGTTTGGTTTGGGTGGGGTTTGGGTTTTAGTTTAAAGCCAGGATTTTAGGGTTTAGGGCCCAGTGTGGAGGTCAGGAGGATTAGAGTATGATCTGATCAGGGTTTTATAGTTTAGATTTAAGGAGAGTTTAGAAGGGTAGTCAGGGTTTAGGGCCTAGGGTAAGATTAAGGGTGGGGTAGGTTTAGAGTTAGTAAGGTTTAGGGTTTAGGTTTAGATTTAGGATCTTGAGTTAGGTTTTTTAAATTAAAGAAACCAATAGTTAGTTTAATTTATTTTATATTTTATTTAGGTTAATTGTATTTTATTTTATTTAGTTTATTTTTTATGTGTATTTCTTTTAGTTTAGGTTTTTTAATTTAGTTTATTTATGAGGTTTAAGTTTAGATTTATATATATTTTTAGTTTATTTTTATTTTTAATTTATTTTTTAGGTTTAGGTTTTATTTTTTATATTTAGGTTTAGGTTTAAGTTTTTATTTTACTTTTTTTAGGTTTAGGTTTTAGGTTTTTATTTTAGGTTTATTTTTAGGTTTTATTTTTATTCTAGGTTTAAGTTTATTTTTAGTTTATTCTATTTTATTTATTTTGGTTTAGGTTTAGGTTTAGTTTATTTTAGGTGTAGGTTTAGGTCTTTTTTTTTTGGGAAACCCCTTATAGGGGGAATTTTATTGCCACAAAAAATGGGTTACAAGGTCCTTAAAGGGGATAAACTCCAGAACTACTGCTCAAAGAGCTACACCTAGGGAGTAAATCCTATCTAAGTACATCCAAAAGCAAAAGAAAAGAGTTAAGCAAGCAAAAGATACAAATTGATTAACATATATAAGCAAATGAAGGATAAGGGTCAATGTTCTGCAGGATGTGAGAATGCATGACACAATGGAGTAACCCAAGAGAAATAGGAAAAGCACCCGCAAGATTGTAGACAAAGAAGTTAAGCTTAAGGTAATACAGAGAAAGTGGTAACTGAGAGCAACAAATTCTGAGATTGGTAATAATAAAGTGGTGTGATAGAGGTGGCTCAGGCTCAGTCACACCAAGTTGGGGCAGATGCAAATAGGAGCATCCAAACTTTAGCAGAAGGGTTACATCACAAGAGCTACTACCAAACCAAAAAAGAGTGAAATCATCATAGCCATCATAGCCAACAAACCTGTATAGCAGCCATTTGATGAAGATCTGTTGAGCCATAATACCTGTAAACATAGGCAAAGCCATATATAGAGTAGAAGAAAGAGTAACAAAGAGCAAAGTGGGTAAGGGGATCACATGCAAATTATATGTCATCATATTAGGCTGCATGGCATGATAATCCCCAACTCAAATGAAAGAGAGCCATCAATGTCAGGTCATCCAGATTTTTAACGAGATTTAAAGGATTAATGAGACCAGCAAGAAGTGTCACCAGTGGGAAACAATAAAAGTTTTGCTGCAAACCAGCCAGGCAAAGACAAGAGCATGGAATTAACCCCATTCCAAGCCTAAAGGGAAATAATAAATATACAGTTTTGGTAAACAATCCAGTAAGCAATTCAGGGTTATTTCCCAAAAAAGGATAACCAAAGAATGTAAGTAATGCAGCTCTAACAACCTCCTTATTTTAATTAAGAAAGCGAATTATAAAGGGAAATAGCAAACCCCAATCCCAAATTACCACAGAAATGGGAATACAAAGAATAGATAAGAAGAGATAAAAAGCAGCCCCCCACCACAAACAGCTCAATAAGAGACAATCAAAGATAACACCACGGATCGCTTGTTATCATCATACTCAATAATCCAGTCAAACAAGAGAGAATGTAAGTAATGCATCTCTTAACAACCTCCTTGATTCAGAAAATTAAAAAGCAGCAAATATAAAGGGAAGCAGCATATCCCAAGCCCAAATAACCACAGGAAATGGGAGTACAGCAGCAGGTATGAAGAATTAAGTAAGGGGTTGATCCCCACCATAAATAAATCAAATAAGTGGCAATCAAAGATAACATAACAGAAGCATCTCGCTTATCATTAAACTTAGTAATCCAGTTCAGCCAATAGTCATGATAGTAATATCCAGCTAGTTGGCCATAAATCCATCCATTGAGATTAAACAGTGCAAAGATTAAAATCAAGAGAGGCAAAAGCATAATCACAATGATCCGCACAAATCTAGCATAACCAAGAGGGAAAAATAGCAGATGAAGTTAGGCACTCTTATGTCAATAGAAAACCCAAAAGCCAATAACCGAATGTGCAAGAAACCAACAACCATAAAACAACTCCGGATAAAGGACCAAATCCAAAGGCCAACGGAAAAGCAATAATACAATTATTACCCCACTATATAAAACTCGTTAGATGGCAGATAAGTAGAATGAAAATTGAAGGTGTTCAAAAGATGATCAGCAGAAAAGTCCCTCCAGGTAAAGATAATCAGTGCCTAAACCCATATCCTCGTTAAAGCAAATTGCATTGGAAGTTCAATCTCAAAGGGATAGTAAAATAAATAACATCAAAATGACCCTAACAGATGGACAACCCCAAGGGAAGCGGAAAAAGATTCGATGATCGATAAGCCAACCCCAAGATATAAAATAGCAAAGAAGTCAAAAAACCAACCCAATCAAAAAAGAAAATACAAAAGTTAATTTCCAGATAGATATGGAAAAGGCTTGGCCAAGACTAGCATAGTGGAAAAAATAGTAGCAAGTGAAACCAGCTGCAGGCCTGATGGAAATAGCAAAAGCAATCAAAAAATCAAAAGACCAGCAACAACCAACAATCACAAAGATAACCTGCTGGATAAAGGACCCAAAAATCCAAAAGCCAACAGTGGAGAAAATAGAATAGTTAAAGCAACCATCATATAAAACTCCAATAAAAAACAAAGTAGAGAGATAGAGACAAAAGGGGTTCAGAAGATAACCAAGAATAAAAGGACCCTATAGAATAAGAAAGACAACCCCAGAAGTAGTAAGTTGGGCAAAGGAATCAATGAGCTAGCAGAGCCAACATCCAAGATAATAAATAACAGCAAGATGGACAAAAAACCACACATTGCAAATAGATAAAATGAGGGTAGCCAAAGCAAACAGCAAAGCAACTCTGAAAGCAAACAACAAAGCACCCTACTGAACAAGCAAGATAACCCTGAATAGTTCTTGAACAAGGGATTCAATGTTCTGTAATCCAACAACCAATATAAAAATAATAGCAAGTTGGCCATAAAACCTCCCATTACAAATAGACAATACAGAAGATAAGTCCCAGATAAACAGGGAAATGATCAGGCCAAATCTAGCTGAAAAGTGGTGATCAGCAGCAACCCAATTGCTATCAAAAGAAATAAGCAACAAAGCAAAAGCCAGCATCCATTCAATAACCTCAAAAAAAGTCTAGCTGAACAAGACAATCCAAAATCCCAGAAGCATAAGCTAAATTCCAATTAGATAGTTGGATAATCACAGAGATGTGCCCAAATTTAACAGAGTTATAGTGGAAAGGACAGCAAATGAGTTGATCAGCTGCAGCCCAGAAGCAAGCAGAAAAGAAGTTCAGGAGAACAATAGGCAACAAACAATCAATGACCATAAGATTAACCTTCAAAGAGATCTTAATAAAAACAATAGAAATGTTGTGTCTTTCTTTACAGGTAGGAAAGAGGAGGTAAGCATACAGCTAACCAACCCAAAGAGCAGTAATTAAAACATCAGGAGAGATATTGCATCCAACATAAGATACACCAGCAAGTAACATAGGTACAACATAGATTACTAAGTGGTTCAAAGCAAAGTCATCTTTGATATCCAGCCAAACACAAAATATTATGCCAGCAGCTAATCCCACAGCATCAATAATATTGGAAGTCTAGAGATAATTCCAATCCTGCAGAGAAGGAGTTATAAAAGCAAGGCTAGTGTAAGAGCTCTCCTTACAGGATGTGGAGATAAGGATATGAAACATAGTAAAGGAAACAACCATAATAAGGAGATGAATATCAGTTAAAATAGCTATAAAGATATACAGAGATATAACAGTTAAACATTGAGGCAAGGATCCCATAATATAATTCCAAGAAAGGGATAGAAATCTATCCATGTTGGTCAAAGAGTACAGCAGCAACAAATAAAGCATTAAATAATATATCTCCCTGCAAAAAATAGTGAACACTTTATCAACATTGATAGTAAAACCCCAATCAAGGTTGGGGTAAGTAATCCAACAGCAGATGTCACACAGCTCAGTGAATGGCCAACAAGGAGTAAAAGGATGATGCATCAGCAAATTCCAAAGGAACAGCAACACCTTATCATTGAAAGTAGCAGAAACAAGAAGGCCCCAATTAGAATTAAAGCAATTAAACCAACAACACATGCCACAAAAATCAGCAGAAAAACACCAAGGGATAACCGGGTGAAACATCAGCAAAAACCAAGAGAGCAACAACACTGAATATAAAATGGGCATTCAATTAAATAGATATTGAACCAGATCAATCCTATAGGTTAGATTAATTTTTGAGATAAGGGAGCCCAGTATTGTCCAAATTAACCAAGCCATGTAAATGTTTGGGTAGGGTGAGTTGATCAAAGAAGATTATACCATCCAATCTAGCTCCTAGATTGGCAAGGTAATCAGCACATGCATTACCCTCACGCCATACATGAGTGATGTTAAATTTAAATTGGGTAAGAAGAGCTCTTGTTTTCTTGAGAAGGTAGTACAATTCAGTGTTTCTCATTTTGGTAGAAGTCAAAAGATCAATCAGCAGAAGGGCATCCACCTCAATCTAAATATTGAGCCAACCATTTTGAAGACAAATCTCAAGAGCT
This sequence comes from Cymbidium sinense, assembly GCA_021442155.1. Lineage (NCBI taxonomy): Eukaryota > Viridiplantae > Streptophyta > Magnoliopsida > Asparagales > Orchidaceae > Cymbidium > Cymbidium sinense. The sequence goes on from CM038214.1 coordinate 118,794,537, forward strand.
TTGTACACTTCCATAAGCTCAGCAAAAAGAACAGAGCAAGAATTAAGGGGGTGAGCAAAAGCACATAGGACTTTACCATTAAGATTTCTGAAAATGCCACCACAATCAGAACCTTTATGAGAGACAGAGCCATCAGTGTTAATTTTAATAGTATGATCATGAGATTTTACCCAATAAACAATCTTGTCATTTATACAGTAGGGTTGATCCGGTAAGTTAAGACCCAGTTTATTGGCCACAAATTTACAACCTTTGAATTGTTTAAAGTGAATGAGATTGGCATTAAACAAGTCACGAATTTTGTTTTTAATTCTAGCAATTATCCTCATGTGGTTCATGGGGATCTCGTGATGTTTTGCATCATTTCTATCCAACCATATGAACCAAATAAGAGTGATAGAAGTTATGACTTTAATGTGACCTTTAATAGTGTTGTCAAAATAAACTTCAAGAAGTTGATATAAAGTTAGGGAGCCATTGAAAATGATAATGTTAAAGAGATCATCATACCAAATCCAAAGTTTAGAAGCAATGGCCCCGTTAACAAAGACATGATTCACATTCTCAATGTGAAAGCAGCATTAACATTTTGAAGGTAATTGAAAACCTTTATCCCACAACAAGGAGTCAACAGGGATAAAGTTTTTCAAAATATACCAAGTAAGAACAGAATAAGAAGTAAGGATAGTGTTATTCCAAAGTTTGAGAAACACATTGGAAGAATCATGATTTTCTTTAATGTGAATCCAAACATTTTTAAAGTTGAAATCACTATTCTGTGAGAGCTTAAAAAGGATCTGATCTTGATTGGTAGGATTGATAAGAATAGTAGTAAATTTATTCAAGAGAAAAGAAGGAATATAATCAATAAGCTTACTATTGTTCCACATATTATTCTGCCATAAAGATTTCACTTTAATAGCGGTAGTGGAATGGGTAGAGAGTAAGTTGTCAATGGACCCACATCTACTCTAGTTATCTTACTAAAAGAAGGAGGAGCCAGAGTTAATCCCCCAAAAAATTAAGGATTTTGCATCCCATTTGACGAAAAAAAATCTTTTTCGAACAGGAGAGTCTCCCGCTTTATAGGGACAAATGAGGGGGTGCTTACCCTGACAATATTTAGCAGTCATGAAATTAGCCCAAAGACTATTGTTACTCCTAAAATTCTACCAGAGTTTATAGTAAAAGGCAGTGATAGCTTCTTTGATTGGCTTACATCCAAGACCACCTTCAGTGAGAGTGCCACAACTTTTAAACCAAGAGGTCCAGTTCATTCTTTTAGAGGAGTTATTAGAGCCCCAAAAAAATTTGTTAAGGAGATGCTCAATTCTGTTAATGATAGAAATGGTTGGCACAATGGTTTGGATGAGATATAAAGGCATGGAATTAAGAGTGCTCTTAATCAAGGTGAGCCAACCACCGAAAGAGAGTAAATGAAATTCCAAAATAGAAATTTTATTAGAGATTTTCTGGATAAGATCATAAAAAAGATGAGATCTTTTCTGACCTTTAAAAAGCAGAGCCCCAAGATAATTAATAGGAAGTTGATGTTCAAAAAATTAGTAATTGAGATTTGGTTGAGCCTATTGGGATTTTAGCAAAAGGAATGAAACAACATTTTCCTTCATTGAGAAAGAGACCACTTTCTTTGCCAAATTTATTTAAAAGGTTTTTAATAGTTTTAATGTGCTTAATAGAGGCATTGCAAAAGATTATAAAATCATCAGAAAAATTGAGATGAGAAACAGGGAGATCACCATGAGTTTTAAAAAATATGATAGGATTTTTATTCAAAAGATCATTTAGGCTCCTCGAAAGATATTCAACAGCAATAATAAAAAGAAAGGGTAAAAGGGGAACTCTTTATCTCAAGCCATGCATTGAAATAAAGAAACCTAGGGACTCACCATTCATAATAATAGAGAACCAAACATTGGTAATATAGTTTTTGATGAGGCGGGTGAAATTATCATAAAACCCAAATGAATGTTAGATTTGATAGAGGAAATCCCATGAGAGGTTATCAAAAGCTTTAGAGATGTCCAGTTTGAGGAGGATGTTGTCACCTCTAGTAGGAACATCAATGTCATGAACCAACTCTTGGACTAGAAGGATATTGTCGGATATAGCTCTATTTTTAATGAAGCTAGTTTGGTTAGGAGAAATAATTTTAGGGAGCAGTGGACTTATCCTATTATTAATTAATTTAGCAATGAGTTTTTGAAAGAAGGTGCAAAGGCTGATAGGTCTAAAATCTCCCCAAGAATCAGGATTATTTGTTTTGGGAATGAGGACAATTGAAGTGCTAGAAAAGTATCTAGGTAAAGAGCTGCCATCAAAGAAATCAATAATAGCATCAATAAGGTCATACTTAATAAAAGGCCAATAATGCTAAAAGAAATGGGTCGTGTAGCCATCTGGGCCAGCAACAGAGTTAGTGTTCATACTATTGAGAGTACTATTAATCTCAGCTTCCATAGGACGCAAAGTGAGTAAATGATTTTCATCATTAGTAATCATGAGGGATGTGTGTGTGGAGAGGACTTCTAAGGGAGGGTTGATGTTTAATAAATTTTGAAAATGTTGTATGACAGAATCTTTAATTTCATTATTATCAGTGATCTAGCTAATATTAATATATTTGCTTTTTTGAATAGAGTTTAAGGCTTTCCTTTTTTGAAAAGAGCATGGAAATACCTTGTATTTCTATCACCATCAGCAATATGTTTGCTAACGGCCTTTTGACGCCAGTAGGTTTGCTCCATATTCTGATAATTTATCAAGTTATCTTTAGTAGTGTTCAACTCATCAAGCTTACTAGGATTAGTTAAGATAGCATCTTCAAGGGAGCAAACTAATTGTTCCGTAATTTTGAGATTGGCAAAAAGATTTTTAAAATGATGCTTGTCCTACAAATTTAGGTTTTTTTTAAGTCTTTGAGCTTAAGCCAAAGCAGAATCATGCCTTTAATGGAATTATCCGGGTGAATAGGGGCCATCCAATTAATGGAAACAACATTAATGATATCATGATGTTGGGTCCACATATTTTGGAATATAAAAAGATTATTGGAAGAAGTTTTGATAGAGATCAAAAGTGGATCATGGTCAGACAAAGTTCTTCTCAAATGCTCAACAGAAGTGAGGGGCCATTGATTGATCCAAAGGGAATTAAATAGGGTCCTATCAAGCCGTTGCCAAAGTTTAGAGTTTTGCCACGTATAGTCAGAGCCATAAAAACCAATATCAATCAGGTTGCAATCGAGATCATATTAGAGAAATCTTCCATGGAATGGATGTTAGGAGAGCAGCCTACCCTCTTTTTCGAGGAAGCGATAATAGTGTTGAAATCACCCCCAACCAACCAGGGTTTGTTAACCGAGGAGGCAAAGGTTCTTAAGTGATCCCAAAGGATGTTCCTACCAGCTCTATTACAAGAAGCATAGATAAAGGAACCAAGAGTAGAAAATTCACCCAATGAGATTTGAACATTAACCAATTGTTTGAGATCATCAAGGATAGAAATGTTGATTAAATTATTCCAAAAATAGCTAATTTTATTACTAATATTATAAATGAAATTTTGAAAGCCAAGCATTCTAGCATGGGTGATCTTAGAAGAGTGAATGAATGGCTCAATAACAACAACTAAGGTTATGTTATGAGTGCGACAAAGGCTCCTAACATGATTGTGGATAGTGAGAGTCCTAATACCCTGAACATTCCAAATAAGAAAATTGATCATAATAAGATGGAAGGAAAAGAAAAGAGATAATGGAAAAATTGAAGGAGAAGAAAAAGAGAGCATGAAGAAATTATTTATTTGAAAAGGCCTATCTATGTCCAATGTATCTCCATCAGAAAGGGAGTGGTTAGTGATATTCATAATAGGAGTAGTATCTACCAAAGCATTTCTAATGGTGATTTCTCCTCCTTTGGTATCAGGGTTAGGTTGAGAAAATGGATTAGCATGGATATCACTCTGTAGAGTAATAGAAGGAGAGGTTGTGACACCATTAATAGTACAAATTTCATTCTCATTTCCATGATGACTATTCAAATTTTGGTCCGTCACCAAAGTATCAACATTTTTCAGAACAATTCCAGAATTAGTTTTGAGATTTTGATCCAACTTGAGATTCCCATTCAAATCACCATTATGATTCATATGAGTCAAGGGATTGTCTTGTGATGTCAAATTATTACAAGTAGGAGTAATGTTAATTAAGTTATCATTAGTTTCCTCACAAACCTCAATATCATTATTTTTACCAAGCTTAGATTGTTCTTCAATAGGTAAATCAGTAGATAGTAAAGGAGTAGGGGTAGGAGGGTGAGTTCCATTTTGAGTAGCTTTAGGCACATAAGCAAACTTATTGGTTTTTTCATTTCCTAGAGTAGGATTAGGATCCAAAAATTTATTCTTTTAAGATTAGGGTGTAACACAAAGCATTCAGAGTGATCATGATCATGGATCTTACAGTGTGTGCAAAAAATAGGGAAATTTTCAAATTCCACTTTCTGATTATACCCAAATTTTTTTGAACCGATCCAAAGTTCTTTAGGGTACTTTTTGGTAATATCAATCTCAACCAAGATACAGAATCGATGGTAGATCTCACGATGGTGGCTTGATCAATTTGAAGGGGCCTACCAAAGAGAGCCCCAATCGCAAATAGGACTTGATGGGTAACATAATGTATCCTCATGTTTGGAAAGGCTAGCCATAAAGGAACAATAGGGGATTCCTCTTTGAAATCAAAAAGAGGTGATCATTTCAAGAGCCTCATTTGACAATTGTATGCAAAGTAGGAGCGACGAGCAAAGACTCTTGAGTAGTCTAAATCATTCGATAATTAAATAAGGATATGCCTAGGATCGATCAACCCGATAGTGAAAACTCCTGAAAGCTTTAGGCTATGAAAAAGGATCGGATATTGTCAAGAGTTACAGGTAAGGAAAATTTTACAACTAATGAAAATTCAAAGAGCTTTGCCAATCTTTCCACATCAAGATCTGAGCACATTACAGCCGGCATTCCACAGAAGGAAGTTGAGATTAAGTTAACCGAAGCATTAGAGCAAGTGTTCCTACCAGATAATGCATCCTTGAAGGACTTAACAGCAGGCACATCAACGGATGAAGTCGGATCCAAATTACCTTGTAGATAGGAAGGCTTAGCCGACGCCTCCAAGTTTGACGAGCTCAGTTGCACGAAAAGCGGCACCGCCACCATTGTAAGGTCAAGGAAAAATCACATAAGCGGCCAAACTGAGAGCAATAAACTAGAAAATATGATTAGGGAAGGCTGAGGAGTGGCCAAAACACAAGAAAAATGAAAGGGAACACAAAATTGCCAGAGAGAGCCACGACTGAGAGGAGAGGAAGGAGGTTTAGGTTTTATTTATTTAAGTTTAATTTATTTTAATTTAGGTTTAGGTTTTTTTTTATTTTTATTTTAGTTTTAGGTTTTTTTTGTTTATGATATCAGTTTTATTTTTAATTTTATTATTTTGGTTTAGGTATTTATTTACTTTTTATTTTATTTTTTTTAAAGTTTATTTTATTTTTTTAGTTTAGTTTAGGTGTTTGTGTATTTTATTTTAGTTTAGTTTTAAATTTTAATTTTTTATTTAGTTTTACATTTAGGTTTAGGTTTAGGTTTATGTTTTAGTTTAGATTTTAATTTTTTAATTTTTTCTTATTTTATTTAGGTTTAGGTTTTTATTTATTTTATATTTAGATTTAGGAAATTCAGTTTTTAGGGTTTAAAATTTAGGATTTTGGGTTTAGGGTTTAGGCTTTAGGCTTTAGCATTTCGGGTTTAGGTTTTAGCATTTAAGGTTGTAGGTTTTAGGGCTTAGGGTTAAATGTAAGGTTTAGAGTTTAGGGTTTAAGGTTTAGGGTTTAGGGTTTAAGTTTTATTTATTTTAGTTTAGTTTATTTTAGTTTAGGTTAAAGTTTATTTTAAGTTTTATTTTTTCTTTAGTTTAGGGTTTAGGTTTTATTTTTTATTTTTAGGTTTATTTTTTAAGTTTAAGTTTTTTTATTTTTTATTTTATTTTATTTTGGGTTTATTTTTTTATTTTATTTAAGTTTTTTTATGTTTAGGTTTATTTTTTTTACTTTTTCTTTATTTAATTTTAGTCTAGTTTTTTTTTTTTAGGTTTAGGTTTATGTTTAAGTTTAGGTTTTAGTTTTTTTTTCATTTTTTTTAGGTTTAGGTTTCTTTATTTATTTTATTTATAAGTTTGATTTAGTTTAGGTTTTTAGGGTTTATGGTTTAGGGTTTAAGGAATGCCCAGGGTAGGCAGGTTTAGGGCTTAGAGTTTAGGGTTTAGGGGGGTCACTGTAGGATCCAGGGTTGTAGAAAAGGAGGATTTAGGGTTTATATAGGGTTAGTTTATTGAGGGTTTAGGGTTTAGGGTTTAGGTTTGGAGGGTTTAGGGTTTAGGGAGTTAAGGGTTATAGTGGTCAGGGTTTAGGGTTTAGAGTTTAGTGGGCTAGTGATCAGGGTTGGGTTTAGGGTAGAGCATAAGGTGAAGATTAGAGTTTATGGTTTAGCATAAGGTAGGTTTAGGTTTTATTTTTTTATTTTTAGATTTAGGTTTCAGTTTTTAGTTTTTATTTTAGGTTTCTTTTATGTTTTATTTTTTAATTTAGTTTTAGGTTTATTTTTAGTTTATTTTATTTTATTTAGTTTAGGTTTATGTTTAGGTTTAGTTTATTTTAGGTTTAGGTTTAGGGTTTATTTACTTTAGTTTAGTTTATTTTAGTTTAGGTTTATGTTTATTTTCTTTTTATTTTTGGTTTAGGTTTTTTTAGTGTTGGGTTTAGATTTTTTTTATTGTTAGGTTTTATTTTTAGGTTTATTATTTAGGTTTAGGTTTTTATTTAGTTTTTATTTTATTTTATTTTAAGTTTATTTTATTCTTATTTTACATTTAGTTTTTATTTTATTTAGGATTTTTATTATTAGGTTTCTTTTATATTATTTATTTTAGTATAGGTTTTTATTTATTTTATTTTATTTATTTTTATTAGTTTATTTTTTTTATTTTTAGGTGTAGACTTTGGTTTTAGTTTAGGTTTTAGTTTTGTTTTATTTATTTATTTTATTTAGGTTTAGGTTTTTTTATATATTTTATTTTTAGGTTTTATTTAGTTTAGGTTTAGGTTTTTAGGTTTTTAGGGTTTAGGGTTTAGGGTTTAGGGTTTTATGTTTTAGGATTTAGGATTAGGGTTTAGGGTTTAGAGTTTAATGTTTATGCCTTAAGGTTTATGGTTAGGTTATGGTCTAGAGTTTTTTTTTAAATTAAGTAAACCTGTAGGTTTAGGTTTATTTAGTTTATTTTAATTTTAATTTTTATTTATGTTTATATTTATTTTTATTTAGTTTAGTTTATTTATTTTAGTTAGGATTTTTATTTTATTTTATTTTTTATGTTTAGGTTTAGGTTTAGGTTAAGGTTTATTTTTTAGTTAAGTTTTATTTTTATTTTATTTTTAGGTTAAGGTTTATTTTTAAGTTGAGTTTTATTTTTATTTTATTTTTTAGGTTTAGGATTTATTTTTTATCTTTAGGTTTAGGTTTGTGTTTTTATTTTAATTTTTTAGGTTTTGTTTTTAGGTTTTATTTTAGGTTTAATTTTAGGTTTTATTTTTTCATTTAGGTTTAGGCTTATTTTTAGTTTATTTTATTTTATTAAGTTTAGTTTAGGTTTAGGTTTACTTTATTTTAGGTTTTGCTTTAGGGTTTAGGGCTAGTTTAGAGTTTAAGGTTTAGCATTTAAGGTTTGGGGTTTAGGTTTAGGGTTTAGGTTTTAGGGTTTAAGGTTTAGGGTTTAGGGTTTAGGGTTTGGGGTTCAGGTTTTAGTTTAGGGTTTAGGGTTTTTGGTTTTTTTTAATGGAAAACAAATTCAAATTCAACATTACTTCTTTCTGATTTCATCAACCAAGTAACACCCCAAGTTTTCTAAGACACAAGTGACATCATAATTAAAAAATGAGCATGCATAAAGAAAATCAAAAACTCTAGATAACTAGAACTGTCTCTATTGTAAAGACACAGTTCCATAAGCTGCAAATTGGATCGACCATTCTTCCATTTCTCTAGTTCACATCAAAACCACCATGGCCTCTCCAGTAGTAGGATCCACCATCATATCTCCGATCTCTCCCTCTGCTACCACCACAGTGTAACCTCCGTCGCTCCTACCGCCTCCATAACCACCACTGCTCTGACCACCACCTCCATATCCACTAGCACCTCTAAATCCCCCATCACCACTATGATAACCACCTTAGCCTCCACCCAAGATCTAGGTGGTTGATGGTGATGTTCTGGTCAGGTTCTACACATTCTTAGGTTTAGGTTTAGGTTTATTTAGTTTTAGGGTTTAGGTTTATTTTTATTTTTTTTAGTTACATTTGCTTTAGGTCTAGTATTTGAGGTTTAGGGTTTAGGGTTTAAGGTTTAGGATTTATGATTTTAGGGTTTATGCTTTTAGGGTTTAGGTTTAGAGTTTAGTTTAATTTATTTTTTATTTTTATTTACTTTACTTTATTTATTTTAGTTTAGGTTTTAATTTTTATTTTATTTTTTGGTTTAGGTTTAGGTTTATTTTTAGTTTTTAGTTTTGTTTTATTTTTATTTTATTTTTTAGGTTTAGTTTTTATTTTTTATTTTTAGTTTACGTTTAGGTTTTTATTTTATTTTTTTATGTTTAGGTCTTAGGTTTTCATTTTAGGTTTATTTTTAGGTTTTTTTATATAGTTTAGGTTTAGGTTTATTTTTAATTTATTTTATTTTATTTAATTTAAGGTTTAGGTTTAATCTAGTTTGGGTTTTGGTTTAGGTTTTATTTATTTTAGTTTAGTTTATTTAAGTTTAGGATTAGGCTCATTTTATTTTCTTTATTTTAGGTTTAGGTTTTTTCTTTTTAGTTTAGGGTTTAGGTTTTTTTTAGGTAATATTTTTACATTTATTTTTTAGGTTTAGGTTTTCATTTAGTTTTTAGTATTTAATTTTAGGTTTATTTTATTTTTATTTTATGTTTTGTTTTTATTTTATTTGGGTTTTTTATTTTTAAGTTTATTTTATTTTTTAGTTTAGTTTAGGTTTTTATTTATTATATTTTAGTTTAGTTTTTTCTTTTATTTTTAGGTTTAGGTTTAGGTTTTTATTTTATTTTATTTTATTTAGGTTTAAGTTTTTTATTTTTTAGGTTTTATTTAGTTTAGAATTAGGTTTTTAGGTTTTTAGGATTTAGGGTTTACGGTTTAGAGATTAGGGTTTAGTGTTTCGAGTTTAGGGGCTAATGTTTGGGGCTTAGGGTTTATGGTTTAGCGTTTAGGGTTTAGGGATTAGGGTTTAGGGTTTATAGTTCAGAGATTTATGATTTAGGGTTTAGTGTTAGGGGATTTTTTTATTTTATTTTTTTTTATTTTTATATTTTTTAAAATTAAGTAAACTGGTAGGTTTGGGCTTATTTAGTTTATTTTTTATTTTGATTTAGGTTTCTTCTCACTTTTTATTACTTTAGTTTATTTTTTTTGTTTAGGTTTTTTATTTTAGTTTATATTTTAGATTTAGGTTTTGGTTTAAGTTTATTTTTTAGTTTAGTTTTTTTATTTTAGTTTTTAGGTTTAGGTTTTATTTTTTATTTTTAGGTATAGCTTTTGGTTTTTATTTTATTTTTTTTAAGTTAGGTTTTAGGTTTTTATTTTAAGTTTATTTTTAGGTTCTATTTTTTTTAGTTTAAGTTTATTTTTAGTTTATTTTATTTCTTTTTAGTTTAGGTTTAGGTTAAGGTTTAGGTTTTAATTATTTTAGTTTTGGTTTAGGTTTATTATATTTTTATTTTAAGTTTAGGTTTTTTTTTAGTTTAGGGTTTAGGTTTTATTTTTTATTTATTTTTAGGTTTATTATTTTGGTTTAGGTTTTTATTTAGTTTTTATTTTATTTTTTTTAGATTAATTTTATTTTTATTGTAGGTTTAGTTTTTATTTTATTTAGGTTTTTTATTTTTTAGTTTAGTTTAGGTTTTTATTTCTTTTATTTTAGTAAAGTTTTTCTTTTTTATTTTATTTTCTTTTTAGGTTTAGGTTTAGGTTTAGTATTAGGTTTCAGTTTTAGTTTATTATTTTATTTTATTTTATTTTCTTATTTTATTTTGCTTTAGATTTTTTTATATATTTTATTTTTAGGTTTTAATTAGTTTAGGTTTAGGTTTTTAGCTTTTTAGTGTTTAGGGTTTAGGGTTAGTTTAGGGTTTGGGTTTAGGGTTTTGAGTCTGGGATTTGGGGTTTAGGGTTTGAGTTTTTTTGTGTTGGGTTTACAGTTTAAGGTTTAAGTTTTAGGGTTTAAGGTTTAGTGTTTAGGGTTTTATGGTTTACGGTTTAGGGTCTAGGGTTTAGGGTTCAGGTTTTAAGTTTAGGGCTCAAGTTTTACTTTATGGTTTAGGATATTTTGATTTTCTTTAATAGAGTGCAAATATAGATTTACAACATTTCTACTTTTGTTTAATTAGTTTATTTTTTATTTATTTTGTTTTATTTATGTTTATTTTTTTTATTTAGTTTAGTTTATTCATTTTAGGTTTATTAATCTTTATCTTGGTTTTTCTTTTAGTTTATTTTTTTGGATTAGGTTTAGGTTTAGGTTTATTTTTTAGTTGAGTTTTATTTTTATTTTATTTATTAGGTTTAAGTTTTATTTTTTATATTATGTTTAGGTTTAGGTTTTTATTTTATGTTTATTTCTAGGTTTTATTTTTTAATTTAGGTTTAGGTTTATATTTATTTTAATTTATTTTATGGTTTAGGTTTAGGTTTAGGTTTTATTTATTTTAGTTTGCTTTATTTTACTTTAGGTTCAGGTTAATTTTATTTTGTTTATTTTATTTTTCTTTTAGGTTTAGGTTTTTTTTAGTTTAGGATTTTGGTTTTATTTTTAGGTTTATTTTTTTAGGTTTAGATTTTTATTTAGTTTTATTTTATTTTATTTTAGGTTTATTTTATTTTTATTTTAGGTTTAGTTTTTATTTTATTTAGGTTATTTATTTTTTAATTTAGCTTAGGCTTTTATTTATTTTATTTTAGTTAAGTTTTTATTTTTTATTTTATTTTCTTTTAAGGTTTAGGTTTCGCTTTTAGTTTATATTTTTAATTTATTTTATTTTCTAATTGTATTTTGGTTTATTTTTTTATATATTTTATTTTTTGGTTTTAATTAGTTTAGGTTTAGGTTTTTAGCTTTTTAGGGTTTACGGTTTAGGGTTTAGGCTTTTTTATGGGTTTAGGGTTTAGCTCTTATGTTTTATGGTTTAAGATTCAAGGTTTAGAGTTTTAGGGTTTTGGGTTTTGGGTTTTGGGTTTTGGGTTTAGGGTTTTTAGGGTTTAGGATTTAAGGTTTAGTGTTTAAGTTTTAGGTCTAGGGTTCAAGTTTTAGTTTACGGTTTAAGGTTTTTGGTTTTTTTTTTAATAGAGAACAAATTCCAATTTACGACATTTCTTCTTTTGTTTAATTAGTTTGTTTAGGTTTTTTTATTTATTTTAGTTTATTTTATTTTTTATTTTTATTTATTTTTATTTATTTTTATTTTGTATTTTTATTTTATTTAGTTTATTTATCTTAGGTTTATTTATTTTAGTCCAGGTTTTTTATTTTAGTTTAGGTATTTTATTTTAGCTTATTTTTTGGATTAGGTTTAGGTTTAGGTATATTTTTTAGTTGAGTTTTATTTTTATTTTATTTTTTAGGTTTAGTTTTTATTTTTTATTTTATGTTTAAGTTTGGTTTTTATTTTATTTTTTTAGGTTTAGGTTTTAGGTTTTTATTTTAGGCTTATTTTTAGGTTTTATCTTTTTATTTAGGTTAAGTTTATTTTTAATTTCTTTTAATTTATTTAGATCAGGGTTTAGGTTTAAGTTTATGTTTTATTTATTTTAATTTAGTTTATTCTAGTTTAGGTTTAGGTTTTTTTTATTTTTTTATTTTATTAATTTTATTTTCCTTTTAGGATTATGTTTGGTTTTAGTTTAGTTTTAGGTTTTATTTTTTAGGTTTACCTTTTATGTTTATGCTTTTATTTAGTTTTTATTTTATTATATTTTAGGTTTATTTTGGTTTTATTTTATTTTTAATTTACGTTTAGTTTTTATTTTATTTAAGTATTTTACTCTTAGGTTTATTTTATTTTTTTAGTTTAATTTATGTTTTTATTTATTTTAAATTTTTTTTAGTTTGTTTTTTTTAGGTTTAGGTTTTAGTTTTAGTTTAGGTTTTTATTTTATTTTATTTATTTTATTATATTTAAGTTTAGATTTTTTTTTTAGGTTTTATTTAGTTTAGGTTTTTGTTTTTAGATTTTTAGGGTTCAGGGTTTACAATTTAGGGTTTAGGGTTTAGGATTTTAGGGTTTAGGGTTTTTATGGTTTAGGGTTTAGGGTTTACGGTTTAAGGTTTTTCAAGCTTTAGGGTTTAGGTTTTAGGATTTAGTATTTTGGTTTTAGGGTTTAGGGTTTTAAGGATTATGGTTTAGGGTGTAGGGTTTAGGGTTTAATGTTTTAGGGTCTATGGTTTTAGCATTTAGGGTTTACAGTTTAGGAATAGGTTTTTTTTTATTTATTTTTATTATTTTTATATTTTAAAATTTAGTAAACTAGTAAGTCTAGGTTTATTTAGTTTGTTTTTTATTTATTTTACTTTTATTTTTTATTTTAATTTTGGTTTATTTTTATTTTTATTTAGTTTAATTTATTTATTTTGGATTTATTTATTTTATTTTAGGTTTTTTATTTTTATTTATTCTTTAGGTTTTGATTTAGGTCTAGGTTTAGGTTTAGTTTTTAGTGTTTAGGGTTTAGGGTTAGTTTAAGGTTTAGGGCTTAGAGTTTAGGGTTTGGGGTTTGGCATTTAGGGTTTAGGGTTTTTTTTTTTAATTTAGGATTTAAGGTTTTAGGGTTTATAGTTTAGGGTCTAGGGTTTAGGGTTTTGGGCTTTTAGGGTTTAGGGTTTAGGGTTTACGGTTTACAGTTAGGTTTTAGGTTTAAGGTTCAGGTTTTAGTTTACGATTTAGGGTTTTTGATTTTTCTTTAACACATAATAATTTCTCATTTACAACATTTCTTCTTTTATTTAATTAGTTTCTTTAGTTTGTTTAGTTTCTTTTTAATTTATTTTAGTTTATTTTATTTTTATTTATATTTTTATTTATTTTTAATTTTTATTTAGTTTTGTTTATTTATTTTAGGTTTATTTATTTTAGTCTTGGTTTTCTATTTTAGTTTATTTTTTTGGATCAGGTTTAGGTTTAAGTTTATTTTTTAGTTGAGTTTTAATTTGATTTTATTTATTAAGTTTATGTTTTATTTTTTATATTATGCGTAGGTTTAGGTTTTTATTTTAGGTTTATTTTTAGGTTTTATTTTTTAATTTAGGTTTTTGTTAATTTTTAATTTAATTTATTTTATTTAGTTTATGGTTTCGGTTTAGGTTTTGATTTTATTTATTTTAGTTTGGTTTATTTTTGTTTAGGTTTTGGTTTATTTTATTTTGCTTATTATATTTTTCTTTTAGGTTTAGGCTTTTTTTAGCTTAGCATATTATTTTTAGGTTGATTTTTTAGGTTTAGATTTTTATTTAGTTTTTTTTATTTTATTTTAGGTTTACTTTATTATTATTTCATGCTTAATTTTTATTTTATTTAGGCTTTTTATTTTTTAGTTTAGTTTAGGATTTTATTTATTTTATTTTAGTTAAGTTTTTATTTTTTATTTTATTTTCTTTTTTGGTTTAGGTTTAGGTTTTAGTTTATGTTTTTATTTTATTTTATTTTCTAATTTTATTTTGGTTTAGGATTTTTTATTTATTTTATTTTTAGGTTTTAATTAGTTTAGGTTTAGTTTTTTAGCTTTTTAGGGTTTAGGGTTTAGGGTTAGTTTAAGGTTTATGGTTTTGGGTTTAGGGTTTAAGGTTTAGCATTTACATTTTAGGGTTTAAGGTTGAGGGTTTAGGATTTTGGGTTTTGGGTTTTAGGTTTAGGGTTTTTAGGGTTTAGGGTTTAAGCTTTAGGTTTAGGGTTCAAGATTTAGTTTAGGGTTTAGGGTTTTTGGTTTTTTTTTTTTAACAAAGGACAAATTTAGATTTACAACATCTTTCACCAATTTCACTCACTTTCTCTATATCCAAAACTAGTTGACCTTTTATCAAAAGTAGAGGCAGTTGAAGATCTAATTGTAGACCTTTTATCAAAAGTACTAGTACTACAAATTCGCCTGTCTTCCCTTAAATCAATTAAACTAGCAGCATTCTTAGGAGCATGCCTAGCAACATAACCTACAGTAGCCCTTTAGGAGATTTCTGCAACTAAGTGGATTCTGAAGGAGGTTATAACTTCAAATGAGGGAAGATGTGAATCTTTCTAATACTAAGATTCTCCCTTTCTAGCTGAATATGAAACACAGCCTTGGGGTGTACCTTGTGGTGTTGCAGATAAGGCATCTTTATATGTGTTATGGATCCCTTTTTCTAGGCAGTATATCAAACATGGAGGTCATAGCCTCATGCAGTACTCGGGAGAGTCCACTCCATAAAGCTGCAAATTTAGACGTCTGTGTTCTTGACAGGTTTGCGGTCTATCACATTTCTTCCTCCTTAGGAAAAGTCTTTAGAAAGGTGCAGAAATCATAGGATTGCTAAGTTGGTATAGAGTCTTTGCTCTTTCTAAAAGAGAATACGAGTATGGCTGAAGGGACCAAAAGTCTCTCTGAAAACCATACCATACATATACCGATTACATACGAGCATTGTAAGTAGAACTATGTCGAAGTTATTGACCGGAGCCTTGAATTCTTTTCACATATGTCCCCTCTGATTCCAAAATTCTTATTCAACTTGGTTTTGGTTGTCTACTCCTAAGACCTACATTCACCCTGTTTATGAGGCAAAGGATGTAGACATCTCAAAAGTGAGTAAGCATCTGAGCATGTGGCACAGCTAACCGATGCTAGTGCGCTTTTGACACTGTACTAGTCTGAGTAGCTTGCCAAGCTTGGAAGTCTTTGGTTCTCTAATCATGAGGTGCTCATGACCTCTAGTTATGATGATCATTTTCTATATGCAAGGCAGGTACCTTAGGCCTCAACTAGTTGATAATGAGTGGGATACGATGAATACAGGGCCAGAAGCGGTGAGATTTGGGGTGAAGTTATAGAGTAGTTGCAAGGTGTGAGTGTTTGCAATTTGGTAATCCAATCTGACAACCCTTGTTAAGACCTTTGCATGATTGGGTGATGAAGGTCCTTAGTCACCTTGCCACCGATGGGACTTTCGATCAATTTCTACCTACTCAACGGAAAGCTGCATTTGCATTCATTCGACCTTTAAGTTGCTATTGACACTTTGCCAGCAGTTCTAACAATATATATGTTGATTGGCTTGTTTAAGCAATCCTTTGTAGAGTCATGATTATTTCTGATAATCATGATCGATTTTAGGGTACCTCAATAGACTAGAGGAATTAACACTTCTCACCCTCGGGGAAGAGTGTATAATTTCACAAAGGGTGCTAAGCTTCAAGATGTGAACAAATCAGATGTGTACATTTATGCAAGATCTGATGCTCTCTTTCTTTTCTTTATTTTTGTTGAATGGAATAACAGTACCCATCTGCTATGGAAGAGAGCCTTTTCAAGTGAATGCAATCAATTTTTGGTTTACTATTATTGCTATTTTAAATGAGAATAGATATACCTTCTTTTCAAAAGAGAAAACCCGGTGTCCCTAGCCCTAATGGAAGTCCCTTTCCAGATAGGACCTTTTCTATCATTTCAATCAGAGGCACTGATCTAATCAAGAAAGCTATTCAATCAGCTCTACTTCTTTTACTTAGTCACGGGATAGGAGATGAAATTTTATTTAAGAAGAGAAGCTAGAGTCATTTGGACAAGCACCTTCACTTTTTAAAGTAATTGGGAGGGATCCAAGATGGAATCCATTCTACTCAAAACTATGTATGATAAGTAAATAGCATGAAATCCGAATGAGCATGCCCCATAAGAGGAGGATGAGGATCAGTCATTCTATTCTATTAAGGCAGCCTATGCTTTGGAAAGAGAAAGAGGGGGATGCAACTTTCGAATAGATTTTTTGTTTTCCTAGACTTATGAACTATGAGAAAGAAATAGTGAAGTGCTTTCTTAAAGAATAAACTTCTAATAAAAAGAATTTAGGGCATGCCATGCATTTATTGAGAGAACAATTACCAGAGGTTAGTATCAAGGCTAGCTATGTGAACCTCATCCTAACACCTTATCTTATGGTCAAGCGGATCCCATCTTCTCCCCAAAAGTAGCACATCTAAAAGCCTCATATTTCAAATTGTCCTAGTTTAGTTAGCCATAGCATATTAAATCTAGCTTGACACCAAGGGAATGCTATAGGCGATTCCATGGTATGAGCTAGCTATGACACATAAATCGAGGTAGCTTGTTTAGGAATGAAAGAAAACCTCAAGTTTGTGCATCACATTAGGTTTCTATGATTAGCTTAAGAAGTTGATGCCAGTTTGGTTACCATATCCCGAAAATGCTTTGGATTTCTTCTTGATCGGAACTCGTAGAGTGTAGAGACTCCTCCATATCCATATCGGATGCAACTCTCTCCTTAATCTAAGGCCTTAACTTTTATTTCAATCTAGCAAAGCAATTTAGGCATGAAAAGGTTTAGGAAGCAAAAGTATCATACTTGACTTTTACTGGAACATATGGAAACCTTTTTCCAAGAGTAGATTATTGGGAGGTTCCACGACTCCTTTTCATCATTGCTCTCGGGTTATTGACTCTTTTATTTAGAAAATAGAAATGGAAAATATAGCACCTATATGCATCATGTTGTTATCATAGATCTCTGACTTGCTCCTGCATTTTGTTTTTCAGTGGGCATAATAAGAGTTTGTGCCCCACTGCCTTGTCTTATGAAAGTTTTCTTATTCTTATGATGCTCTTTGGATGAAAGCAAAAATACATGTTATACTAGAAAGAGAAAGTAACCTCTAAAAAGTAAGTGTCTTTATTTTAGAGTCTTCTCTTACACCATATATTGAATGAAGTGAACGCTAAATCCTTCTGGACTAAGCTACAAGATCTATTTGAGAGAAAGATGGCCTTTTTTTTTAAGTCTCCTCCTATCCAGTGTCCATCCCATCATTAAGCACAAAAGAAGCTTAAGGATTTCCACACAATCCAACATCGCACCGAACAACCTAGAACTTCTCCTTCTTCATCAAAAGGAATGCTTTAGTAGAAGAAGATATTCTAACCTAAGTTGGGAATGAGAAGGGCGATAAAAAAAGAGATTGAAATAGAGTTAGCTGATCAACTATCAGTGCCAAACCTTATAGCAAGTAATGCATAAATTGATTTATTTCTAGGCAGGTTTTATTGATCAATGTGTACCGAATCTCATTTTTCTTATGCTGATTGTAGATGAAGCACATTGCATCTTTCTTGTCTATAGCTAGGGTTCTTGAGCCTTCTATAAATAGGAGGAGTTTTCCATTCAGTCAGTCAAGTAGGTAATAGTCAAACTCTAGAGTTGTTAGCGAATCTGTTGCTTGATAAGGTGTAACTGCAGTTCTTGATTGAATCTGCAATAGTTTTGAATGTGGTGAAGTTATCTTTCAAAAGCAAAGAATGATCTAGGTAGACTAGAAGAGTAGGAAGAGTTTTGGGCTGAAAGCTAAGGTAATGTAGCAATATTATGACTTCCTTTTATATGTCATCTAATGTTGTTAAATAGGGACTATAGACTTGGCTATCTCGAGTATCAATCTTGACCTAGGAATCTTTTTCTTAAGACCACTCATCCAAAGGCTTCTTTTAGGCCTAAGCAAAGCAGGTATAGGCTCTAGAAAGAGGATGTGTTAACTAATTCTAAACCCAAGGCTACGGTGAAGTAAGAAGATGGCTGCTACTGAATTGAGAGATTTTTTATCATAATCAAGGTAGAACTCCAAGTGAAGAAGAAAAAATATAATTCTCTATATGATAGGCCACCAAGATAGAAATAACATTGATTTAGTGAAAAAATTGACAGATAAGTGACCCTTACTTGTGTAGGAATTGAAAGAGCCCAATTAAGTAGAATAAGTGGAGTGTCTTGCACTTACTATACCTTTCTCGATTGATTTAGGTGTTTGAACTGACTTCAGACTGGCACATGAAAGTGGCTAAAGAATCTCATCAGAAACCCTAAAGTAAAATTGATTATCATAGGATAACAACCATGGTAGTCTTGCTTGAAGAGTCAAAGGCAAGAAGAGAGTGAATTCTTTGATTTATTTTAGGGTTGTGTACTTAATCAAAGTTGTAAGAGGGGAGAAAGATTTCTACAAACTAAACTACAGGGGCCTATGAAAGTTGAAGTCTTCTTTTCCATTCTATATAGGGAATTTAGTTGTGAGAGGTCATCTTAGTCTTTGTCTTTTGAAAATTGAGAAGCAACACCAAAAGGGTTCACTCCACTCAGGCTATCCCAACTGCAAGAATAAAAAAAGAGTCAATCTATCTTAGTGAAGGTGCCCACTCTGCCACAAAATTGGCTAAATAGAAAGAGATGTTTCCAATGAAATCATAGATGTCCACTTCATACTCAGAGTTTGAGATTTCATCTTGCTTGGGTTCATTCAAGGAATCTTCATATCTTTAAAAGAAAGAAGCTCCTAATTAGGTCCCCTAATCTGAGTTCGAGCTATTTTCAGATAAAACGTATTCGAAGGAGAAATGCTTGGCCTTGACATACCTATGAGAAATCTCAATCATGCATGCCATTTGAAAGTAAAAGCTCCATCCAAGTCAAATAGATGTGCATCTTAGGTTGTAAATGTTCTTTTCAACTAGTAATCCTCTCCCAAGTGTTATGGTTTTCTATAGTCTATTCCCCAAAGCCCCTATCTCCATTGGATATTCTAGAATGTTAGAGATGCTCTCCTAGCATTAGTGAAATCAAAGCAGTGGGACTGGGATAGATGAACTATGAATCTTTCTATAGACTAGAAATTTCGCATTGCTCTTTCATGGCATGATAGCCCTTGGAAGGCCATCATACTCTAATGCCATTACCATTTTGCTAGATGAGAGAAAGAACCATAAGCATTAGATAGAGTAGTGAGAAGGGATATGCTCATACCCAGTTAGCATCTTACCTTGAAATCTCTAGTGGCTTAGTTTCAGTGAGTTCAAGAGATAAGGATGAAGTGAGTTCGATTTCCTCAAGTGATAAAGAATAGGAATTTTGTTCCTCACAAATTGACTTAGATTAAGAAAAGACACAATGATCGAATCCCCATTTTCCTTTACTGCTTGACTGATGGAAAGCTTGACTTTCTGACTTGACTGTTGAATGACTCAGATCTGTAGATGTTTTCCTTCCAAATTTCTTTTTCTATTTCAAAGAAGACTACTTTCAAACTAATTTTCTTATGGATTTGACTTGCTTACTAGTGCACTCAAAGAGAGGAGACATATGGCTAAAAAAGCCTAAGAAAAATCTAGAAAAGCACTAGTCATGGCATTGGAAGACTCCATTGGATGGTTTCCTAACATTCAACCAAAAATCTAACCTATCAATAGAAAAAAATGGGATAGTCAAGAGCAAAGAAATCTACTAAGGAGCTCCTTAATCCAGCCTAGTCAATAGCCCTTACTAATAAGTATTCCCTATGATGATGTCCTAACTACCTTAACTTTTTTTAGATTGACAAATGCTTTACATCTATTTCTATATTCCTTTTGTCTAGATAGAGGAGTCTAACCTAGTAATCTAACCAATATACTATTTCATGTCTTATCCTATTTGTAATTATAAGTCATGTTGGTATATACTTCTATTTAGACTTCATTTCATGTGTAAAGTGGACGATCTATATCACGTGACATTTTTGTGTATGCATCATAGTACTTGACTTTAGTAAGTGAGATTGATGTTGCCATCTCACCTTATTTGATACCTTGCTCCAATTATTGGGTTTCACCACCTTTCTGGTTATGACCAAGCATAACATTGACTATTTCATTGTAAAGTTCAGGGTGGGAATGTCTCACCAACCTTTGCAATGATGAATCATTGTTATAGAAAGGGGAGTGTGAGGGGGTACGGATTGCCACTCGAATGACTAGTATTTTATATCATATTTTAGATCTTATTCATGGAGTGATGAATTCTTAGTCTAACCTAGATTTGAACCAGTGTAGACATCTTGCCAATGAAATTATAATTTGTCCCCATTAACCGCTCGGGCATCGACCCAAGAAGAATGAATTCTAGGTTTATTGATAATCCATGACCTACTTCCTTTTGTAGTCCACTACACCCAGGAGAAGTCGAGTCCCATTACCTTTTGAAAGGGTGATGTCCTGAACCACTAGACAACGAGGGCATGCCCGCCCTAATTGTCATCATATAATATGATATATATATATATATATATATATATATATATATATATATATATATATATATATATATATATATTCATATTGCATATTTTGATATAACTAATATTCACATTTAATACGAGTTACTAATTTAGTAATATGAAAGTATATTTCATATATGATAGAATACGTGAGAAAGTCTTATAAAAAATATTTATGTATCGTTATTAAAGTATAAGGTAATTTTAAGTGTAATAATAAAAAAAGAAAGCAGAATTATAATTTTGTACAATAATGAAATATAACAAAAATAAAACAAAGTATAAGATCACTTCAGCTTAGGGAGTTATTAATCCAATAGGAAAAGAGTCAAACTCTCCTTTCTTTTCTTCAATTTGAACTCATTGCTCCGTTCAGTGTTCTAATGAGTTATGCCTATTGCTATCTCACACTAAGTAAACAAGGATTGAAACATCTTCTTTTTAAAAGAATTTAGTTTAGGTTACAAATCCCCCATCACATGATTCAAGAAAAGATCTTGAAATTATGTCAAATTAGTATATATATATATTAGTCAAGTGAATCTTTTTCTGATGAAAAAGTCAACAAAGCAAGTAGGATTGACTTTGAAACAATTTAATGCATTTTTTATTTTCTTTTTTACCAAAATATGAATCTAACCCACTTCCTATAAAAATCAAATTGATTGTTCCATTATTTGTATATGCACATACAATAGAATCACACTGAAAGATGAAGATGTGTAATTCATGAATTTAAAAAGCAAAAGGCCCTTTTAACTCAGTGGTAGAGTAATGCCATGGTAAGGCATAAGTCATTGGTTCAATTCTGATAAAGGGCCTTTCTGAGTCATCATTTTTCAATGTGGAATAGAAATCTTTTTGATATTTCTAAAAAAATAGAGTGGAAGTAGAACTAAGTTAAGATGACATGAATCATCCATTCTTCTTGCACCAAGAATCTTACTATCATTTCTGATGGAACTGGAGCTACTTTTCTTTTCCATTTTTATTCCAAAGTCTGATGTGTTTTCACGCCCTTTTCTTAGGAACACATATAATAGAAAAGGATAGTGCCCACCATTAACTACTTCATTTTCATCTATGAATTGAATAGTAATAAAAATACATGTCCTACTGAGATAGAGATAGAATTTATAACTTGTTATCATCTTACCTAGCAGACAAAGATGGACCCTCGTGGAAAGATTGATTCATTTGGATAGACATGAGGGCCCAACTCCAATGTATTGACAGAATTCATATTGTATATTTGAGGCAGTTAACCTCCTTGATTATAGTGCGACTTGTAAGATAGATTGGTCATATGGTATTTCCCCATTATCTTCTTTGATCGAGTCTTCTCTGTTTCACCCAATATAATAAATAGATATTCCCTATTATCTTTATTGAACCATCAAATGAAGCACAATAATTCCTATTGGGGATCTTGATTCTCATTTCAAATAATTGATGGTTTACTTGGACTAATAAAAGAAAGTATCCAAGCTTCGTTCAAAGAATACCAAATTGGACATTCTAAGAGTCAAAGTCATAGAATGGGAGTGTAAATGTAGTAAGAAAAATATAAAGAAGAAATATAAGAAAGAAAGAATTGGAAAAAAAGAAAATATAATAAGAAAATAGACAAATTGAAAGCATAAAGAGAAAGGTCGGTTGTCTACTTCTATTCTTAATTATAACTCTTCAAGTCAAAATAACTACAAAAATTTCAATCTTCATCTTTTTGATTCAGAATTAGACTTTTCTACTCTGAATACTATGGGTTCACCTCTTGAGATAGACTTGGAATCATCCAATTCTTAGAGTCCCATAGGAGAAGCTATAGGTGAGCCTAATGCGTAGGTAGAACCTTCCATTACCATGCAACAAGAGATCACCAAAGTCAGCCTCGGTAGTGGCAAGGTTCTACCTCCTAGAGTAGCACATCAAGATAGAGGGAATCAAGTCATTGGTACAAAGGATCAAGAAGCCCCTCCATAAGATGCTCCATCCCTCGATATGCTTGTTGAAGATCAGCCTAAGATTGACTACAATGTCCTTTCTCATCTAAGAAAGTTGCCATCTAAGCTAAGCATATACGATGCCCTCGTCTTATCCAAAGAGATGAAGAAATCATTAATCAAGGCTCTCCTTGATTCTAAGATATATTTAGCTTAGCTGACCGCTATAAGTGAGGAGGCACATTACACAAAAGAAGCTTAAGGGATCACCTTCTTAGATGAAGACCTTCTTCTGGGGGACTTGGAGCACAACCATCCCCTCACATCACAATCAACATGGATAGGTTTAGACTTGCCAGAGTTCTCATTGATCCAGGTGCATCGGTGAACATTATGAGTCTAAAGACCCTTGCCTATTTAAGGATCGAATCTCCACACTCTGAGGAGATCAGATGATGTTGAGAGGATTCAATGAATAAGGTGAGCGAGCTTTAGGTTTCATAATCTTACCTTTGGAGATAAGTGACTGGAAGACTGAAGCCAAGCTTTTCATCAATTATTCAAACACTTAATTCACTGCATTGCATGGTAGGCCTTGGATACATTAAAGTAAGATAATTCCATCCTCCCTCTGTCAATGCATCAAGTTCAGAAAAGATGGGATTGAATACCGTGTCAATGGAGATGAAAAGCCATTTTAAGTTAGAGAGGTTGAGATTTATAAAGATGCGACCTACTATCTTCCTGAAAACACCCTTTCTCATGAACTTAGATAAAATTCAAAATCAGAAGAAAAGAAAATGAAGAAAAAGAGAAGACAAAAGAGAAAAAAAGAAAAATGGAAATCCAAATGAATAAGAAAGGAGAATTGAAGAAGAAATAGATCCGTATATCACATTCCACCCACAGTTCATTCTATCATATGGACATGTGGATAGGATGGCTCAACCTCCACCAGGCAAAGGTAGAGGTAAAAACAGAGGCAGTTCCAGAGGTGGAAGACTCCCTAGTTGGCCATCAGCCAACAGAGGTCATGTTTCAGCACATAGGAGTACCATTACTATTCACATAGACTTGGAATCTAGCTCAGAGGATGAGTCCAGTGTGATTAGTATACCATCCAACCCATGACTTTTGATCTAGATGGTGACAAAGACTGGGCCTCCTCATTAAGCAAAGTATTTGAATCAGGTTTATGTGAGACTATCAGGCAGTATTTGAGAACCTTAGCTCTAACCTCACTTACATCTTAGAAAGTTGAAGGTTTAGTAGTTAAGGAAGTCCCTAAGTCTTCAAGTGGTATGAAGTGAAGATATTCTTTTTGGGATCATCCTCAAGTCCTGAAGTTGATGTTGAACTTAAGGAGGATACATTTAAAGAATTAATGGAATTATCATTTGAGTTTTACTCAACTTGTGTTCATAATCTTATATAGAAAGGTTTGGTTCCTCATACATGGTCCAGGCACAGGTTAGTGTATTTTGAAAAGCTATGGAATAATACAGACAAGGAAGCACAATTAAGAGTAGGACTATGATTTGGTACAGTTGGTCTAGTCGATGATGACAATTACTGCTTAGTTGTTACCAATCATTTGGAGTCTGATAGGTTCTTTTCATACAACATGAACCTTTATGAGAATGTGTGTTTAGAAATCTCAAATGATCCAGATGATCACCAAATCAAGGATGCACCTCTAGAATTTGAAGAAGAGATCCATTCAACAATTGACAAGCTTAAAAAATCAACCTCGGGAAAGAAGAAAATCTACGCCAGATGTACATCGATTCATTGATGAATGAAGAAGAAACCAATGACTTAATTAGGCTATAAATGAGTTTAAGGATAGCTTTGCATGGTGTTATGAAGAAATGTTTAGATTATCTCCTAATGAAGTAGTCCATAAGCTAGTAATAGATCCTAACGCTAACCCTATCAAGCAAGCTTCTAAACACATGCAATTAGAAATCGAACAATATAGGTCATTTTTGAAGTCAAAAAATTGATCGATGTTGGTTTCATCAGGAAGAAAAATATCTTACCTAGTTAGCCAGTGTCGTACCAGTTAGGAAGAAGAATGGCCAAATTTATATATGCATCGATTTAAGGGACTTAAAAAAGACATGTCCTAAAGATGAGTTTCCTCTTTCTATACCTGAATTAATGATGGACATCGCCTCATCTCATCTAGTCTTGTCTTTCATGGATGGGTTATCTAGCTATAACCAAATCAACATGTCTCCTGAAGATGAAAGAAACATTTCTTTTGAACCCCGATCAGAATCTTTTGTTATAGAGTCATGCCTTTCGACCTTAAAAATGCTAGTGCTACATACCAATGGGCCATAACTCAGATCTTCAATGAGCTCAATCATCATCAGTTTAAGTGCTACATTGATGATCTAGTAGTCAAGAGTAGAGAAAAGGAAGACCATCTCTTTGACTTCAGAGTAGTTTTTGAATGATTAAGGCAATATAACCTCAAGATGAATCCCCTGAAGTGTGCATTCGGAGTAGCTTCAGGAAAATTCCTTGGGTTTGTTGTCTGATAGTGAGGAATAGAAATAGATTCTAAAAATATCAAATCTATCTTAGAAATGTCACTTCCTAAGAGTTTAACTCAACTCAGATCATTCCAAGGATGGCTAGCATATCTAAGACACTTTATCTCCAACCTATCAGAGAGATACAAGCCATTCTTAGTAATTGTCAAAAAGGATGCCAAGTTCAAGTGGGATGATAAGTGTTAACTTATTTTTGAAGACATTAAGCAGTATTTGGTGAAGCTGCTAGTTCTAACTGCCCCTATCCCGAGAAGGCCATTCATCTTCTACACCACATTAGATGACTCTCTCGGCACTCTGTTGGTCCAAGCCAATGATGAAGGGAAGGAGAACGCTCTCTACTACCTCACCTGTCATCTAATTCCTATTGAAGCGAACTATCCACATATTGAGAAACATTGTCTAGCTTTAATCTTTATTTCCCAAAAGCTACAACATTATATGCTTTCTCATAAGGTAAACTTGATCTCCAAAACCAATCCATTATAGTATCTCATAACATGGCTAATGCTATCTGGATGTTTGGCACAATAGTCCATGATTCTCTCATAATTTGATATCACATTCGTACCCCACCATATGGTAAAAGGATATGCATTAGAGGATTTCTTAACATCCCATTCACTTCCTGCTAATTCTCTACTTAGCGATGATCTCCCTGATGAATAAATCATGAACTTAGGGGAGGCCAGCAACCATCGATGGGAGATGTATTTTGATGGTGAAGCTTCTTTCCACAAAGGGAAAGCACCATGACCTATTCTCTCAAGAAAGGTAGGGGTAGGAATAGTTCTTCTAACTCTAGACCGCGATGTGATGAGATTCTCATACTATCTTTACAATCCCTTCACTAATAATGAATTCGAGTATGAGGCTTTGATTATCGGTCTAGAGTTAGCCATCACTATCAGTTTCAAGAGCATCAACATCTTTGGGGATTCTTAGTTGGTCATCAACTAGATTGTCAGGTCCTACAAGGTTCTCAAACCCAAGCTTCATTATTACTATGAGTATACTATGAAGTTATTGGCCCAGATTCCTAAAGTCACCATCTATAAGTTTCCTTGAGCAGAGAATGCAGTAGCAAATTCTTTGGACAAACTTACAAAAGAATTAGCATGTTCGGAAGATGAGTCCATTTCAATAAGGGTCCAAAACAGACAAGTCCTATCCTTTATTGATGTTGAACTCATCGAGAGACTTTCTTTTGAAGGGGAGGTTGCTATTGCCTATAAGGAAAAGGAGATAGATTGGAGGTAACTATTCATAGATTATTTGAACACTGGAAAACTACCTCAAGAAAAGTCATAAACTCATCAGGTGAAATAGAGAGCTCTCTCCTATGATCTCATTTATGGCACCCTGTACTGCTGATCCTTTGACCAAATATGGTTATGATGTTTAGACAAACATGACACCTATGGCATTGTAATCGAGGTACATTTAGGTCTATGAGGAACACATTAATCTGTCCGAAGATGAAGACAAAGATCAAGCGACTTGGATACTACTGGCCTTCGATGATTATATACTGTATGGATGTAGCTAGGAGATTCCATCAGTGTCAGGTGCACGGTGTGGTCTTCCACCAACCACCCAACATTCTACATCCTACATTGGCCTCATGGCCATTCAAGTATTGGGGTACTGACATTATTGGTCTGATGAATCCTCCTTCCAAGGGGCATCGATTCATCTTAGTTGCCACCGATTACTTTTCCAAGTGGGCAGAAGCCATCCCATTTAGAGAGGTCACAGCTCAACATGTGCTTCAATTTTTTAGGAACCATATCATATATAGGTTCAGGGTGCCTCGACAAATTATATCTGGCAATGGTACTACATTTAAAAGCACAAAAATTAACAGCTTTTCTAGAAGCATGGTATAGATTGGAGATACACCACCATCTACTACCCTAGAGAAAATGGCTTAGTGAAAGCATTCAACAAAACTCTCATCTAGATATAAAAAAGACTCTTAATGACAACATGTAGAAGTGGAACTAGTAGTTGGTTGAAGCCTTATGGGTCTACCGCACCACATATCGAACCCCAACTCATTCTACCTCATTTTCCTTAGTATATGGGGTCGAAGTTGTTTTACTTTTAGAAGTTCAACTCCTATCACTAAGGATAGCATTGGGTAGCAAGATCACTATAGAGCAGAATGCAAAATTACAATTAGAAGAGCTCAAAGGTTTGAAGGAAAGTCATCTACGGGTGTACTAGAACCTCGAGCTGTACAAGGCTAAAATGATTCAAGCTCACAACAGGCTAGTCCGCCCTAGGTCTTTCTGAGTAGGAGAACTTGTGTTAGTCCTAAGGAGACCAATTGTTGCTTTTCAAAAGATGGGAGGCAAGTTTGAACCCACTTGGGAAGGCCCCTATGTCATAGAGAAGGCCTACCAAGGAGGATCTTATCAGCTTAGTGATTATAAAGGGGAACACCGATACTTCCAATTAATGGTCTCTATCTAAAAAAATATTACCCATGAAATAAATCATGTTTGAAAGAAATTATTAATAAAAAGAACAAAAATTCAATTCCATTTCATCAAAATTATCTCTTCTTCTGAAGCGTTGTTTGCTTATCTTGTGAATTCGATGTAACGTGACAAGGGCACGTGTAAGAGTCCCCTAGTGGCATCCTATCCCTCTTTCACAACACAAACAAAATCTCCTTGCACTATTAGAATAGGTGTAAGATAACCTGAGAGGCATTCTATTTCAATTAATACAACTAAGATATATGTGAGAGAACCCAAGATGTATCCTTTCTTAGTGAGAACAAGCTATCAAGGCCCCTTTCATGCTACATAAGCGAGTTATATTGGATTAAGTCTTTATGACCCCTTTCTAAAAGCCAGAAAGATATAAGTGCTCAGTTGACCTTCTTTCTAATCATCAGGAGTAAGTCCCTAGTCGGCATCCTACCTTTTGTTTACATGATTGGAACAAGCCATCAAGGCCTCTTTCATGCTACACAGGTAAGTTAGATTGGATTTGGTCTTTATGGCCCCTTTCTAATAGCAAGAAAGATATTAGTCTCTTAGTCAGCCTTCTTTCTAATCATCAGGAGTAAGTCCCAAGTCAGCATCCTACCTTTTCTGTACATGATTGGAACAAGCCATCAAGGCCCCTTTCATGCTACACAGGCAAGTTAGATTGTATTAAGTCTTTTTGACCCCTTTCTAATAGCTAGAAAGATATAAGTCTCCAGTCAGCATCCTACCATTTATGTACATGATTGAAACAAGCCATCAAGACCCCTTTCATGCTACACAGGTGATTTAGATTAGATTAAGTCTTTATGCCCCCTTTCTAATAGCCAAAAAGATATAAGTCCCCAGTCGGCCTTCTTTCTAATCATCAGCAGTAAGTCCCCAGTCGGCATCATACCTTTTATGTACATGATTGGAACAAGCCATCAAGGCCCCTTTCATGCTACACAGGTGAGTTATATTGGATTAAGTCTTTGATACCCCTTTATAATAGCCAGAAAGATATAAGTCCCCCTTTTTTTATCATCGAGTAAGTCCCGACATCCTACCTTTTGTGTACATGATTGGAACAAGCCATCAAGGCCCCTTTCATACTACACAGGTGAGTTAAATTGGATTAAGTCTCTATGACCCCTTTCTAACAGCCAAAAAGATATAAGTCCCCAGTCGGTCTTCTTTCTAATCATCAGGAGTAAGTCTCTAGTTGGCATCCTACCTTCATGTACATGATTGAAACAAGCCATCAAGGACCCTTTCATGCTACACATGTGACTTAGATTGGATTAAGTCTTTATGACCTCTTTCTAATAGCCAGAAAGATATAAGTCCCCAGTCGACCTTCTTTCTAATCATCAGGAGTAAGTCCCCAGTCGGCATCCTACCTTCGTGTACATGACTGGAATAATCCATCAAGGCCCCATCATGTTGCACGGGCAATTTAGATTGGATTAAGTTATTATCACCCCTTTCTAATAGCCAGAAAGATATAAGTCCTTTAGTTGGCATTCTTTCTAATCATATAGGAGTAAGTCCTTAGTTGGCATCCTATTTTGAGGATTGGATCAAGTCTTTAAGGACCCCTCTTCTCTCTTTAGCTAACTAGGATGGATCACGCCCTTAACGGCCCCATCTTATTAGCTATTCACATGAACCATCACTATTCTCAAGAAAGAGTAAGTCCCCTGAAGGCATTTTCCTTGAGTATAATGATTGCATTAGGGTTAGACCAATCTTAGGGTCTACTCCTAATAACATTTTTCTTCATCCTCAAACTTAATGAAAAGTTAAATTTCTAAGAATAAATCACACTCCAAAGCAAAGATGGGTATATATATACCTATCTTCCACAATCAAAATCAAAATAAAATTCAAACCAAAATAAAATTTGAAACAAAAAAAATCAAAATCATGAATTGGAACCCCAAGTTTATACTTGTATGTTGATCAATATGGTCAACACCAATAGGTGCAGTGCATTCTAGTTAATCCACTACACATATTGGGGGTCCATTTGTTGACCTCATTTATGGATGAGGTTAATTTAGCAGTTAGGAGATCTTAATCTCAAATAGGATTCTCTTAATTCAATGCTTAGGACACTATGCCTAGTGACCTAGAGAATTTACCTTGGGTTGGATCTAACCTATTTATCTTAGGTAGGATCAACTCAACCATCCAAATTCAAAATCAATTAATCAAATCATCAATCAATAATCATCAATCCAAGATGATTAAAAGTAAAATTATATTTAATTTCAAAAATAACCTTGAATTGATTTTGAATTAGATTAAGCTAAAATAAATGCACTTAATTTGGACTCAAACTCCAATCCAAATCAAGTGTACTCCAAATGAAAACTCAAAATGGGCAGCTCACATTAGTGTAGGGCTATGTGATGTCATAATCATAAAATGAAAAAAGGGGAGAAAATGGGAAGAAGAGAAATTCTAATTTCTTTCTTCCATCTCTTCCCATGCAAAATCCTTTCTTCCCACCTCATTCACTCCAAGACGAAAGCCACCTCTTAAGAGATGGCTGCCTTCAAGTGAAGGAGGCAATCAAGCTATAACTTAGCCAACCAAGGGAAGAAGAAATGGAAGAAGAAGTAGAAAAAAAAGAGAGGAGGAAGAGGAGAAAGAGAGAGGAAGGCCGAGGGAGCAATCCTTAAGGAATTAACTTAATTCCTTTGGCAAGCAAACTTGGTTCAATCATACAAAGTTCTAGGATCAATTGCAAGGTCAATCATCCAAGGAATCAAGGTATGCCATTGCTGACCTCAAGCTTTTTCTTCAAACATCTGGTTGTGGTTTGTTTAATAGGAAGCGTGGTTTTCAAGATGATCCAACCATATAGATTGATAGGATTTCTCTTCACAATAGTGTAGAATTTAAATCGCATGATTTCATTTCCTCGATCAAAGGATATTAACAAAATAAGTTGGATGGTTCTCGGATCCAGTGGGAAATAAAGATGATGATTTATGGACCGTCCGATCCATGTATTTGGATCGGACGGTCCAGATCTAGCCACAAGATCTGCCATACTTCCCTTAAGGATTGCGGGGGCGATCCGCGATCGGACGGTCTAGATTTAGGTGGACGATTGATTTAAACCCCTTAAGGATCACTGGGGCGATCTAGACCATTTGATGCATGATTGGACGGTCCAGGATCATCCTACATTTTCACCAGCACGTGACACACGGCTCACGCGTCGCGTGACACGCTGCCCGTGCGCCACATGACACTCGGTCTGATCCCGCGCAACCGCGGGATCGGTATGGACCGTCCAATATTTGATTGAAGCCGTAAAAAAAATCCCGCTCATTTTAATAAATCATGTGGGACCTGCTTTATTTAAAACCATTACTTAACGGTTTAATTAATTTAAAAAATCTTGAAAACTTCAAAAAATCATATAAAATCAAAGAAAAATCAAAAAATTTCAAATAAGGGCTCTATGGGTTCGACTTGATGAGAGGAAGCCATTGAAATTAAAATACCCAATTTTTATTGGGTAATGTTCCTTTAATTTTGGTTTAATTTTAAAACATTAAATCCTAATTACTCTCAAATTAATAATCCAATTAATTTAAAACTTTAGGGAAATGAAATTAAGCTTAAAACATACCTTAGGTTAATTTTAGGGAATTTAATAATCTGAATTCAAATGAAATTGTAATTTCATATGTATTAACCCTTAAATTAATTAAATTAATTACCCTTTAATAAAATAATTAGAAAACTTTAATCTAATAACCTTAAATCAATATAATAAATATTAATGAACATCAAAATATTAATTAAACCAAATCAAACCCATATGAACCTAATAGAACACTAATTAACTCAATTTGGTACTTAAAAGAATTAAATAATTCAATTAAATGACCTAAATTTTATTAAATTATAATAAATCAACAAATTAACCAAAAATCATGAATAAACCCTCATTGGAAAGGTATTCCAGTGACGAATAAGTTAAAAATAAAAAATCTTAATGAATCATAATAAATTAAGCGTAATCTAAGTTTTAATGAAAAAATAAAAATTTTAATTACACCCTAATTACATGTTTATTCAAGTTGAAACTTCAAAAACATAAAATTGTCATGTAACCCCACTTTTCATAATTATCTCAAATCCAGTTGATCTGTAAATTTGGAATTCTTGATTTTTCAAATCTCTAGGTCATTATGAACTAAATAATAATTAAGAGAAGTCATTAATTAATTAAATCTATAAATAAATTGAACAAATCTGAAATCAACATTTGAAATACTAAAGAGTAATTCATCAAAACTTCCTAAGTCAAAGAATTTAATCAAATAACAAAATTTTAAGAAAAATCAATACTTAATGAAATTCAAACATAACTAAATAACTTAAGTTAAATTTAATAAAACCACTCATCCTTAATGAATTTAACTAATGAACTTAAAACCTAGGTTAATCAAATCAGATGAAGTAATTAACCTAACTACTTTAGCTTAAGAATAATCTATGAACAAACCTAAGGTATTAATGCATATTAATAGATTAAAACCTTAAGCTTCTGAATTCATAATTTAATAACTTAAATTAAATCGAATAAAATCAAACTCCTTAAAATAACATAAGCCAATCAAATGAAATCCATATAACTTTTTTCAAAATGAAATAAATAAAATATATTAGATCAAACCAATAAATTTAAATAAATGAAATAACATAAATCAAATCCAAACATAAATAAAATCAAAATGATTAATTAAAATACTTAAGGATTTTAGTTAGACTTTTGGAAACTTCATTAAGATTTAGGATGTTGAATGGAAAGAGCTTCATCAAAAAATGGAATCATTCCATTCTTCATTCTTGAAAACTTAAATATTACTTCAACCAAATAAAATGGAATAAAATGGGAATTAAATCATTAAATCATTTGAATTGAAACCACCAATGGTAAAAAATTAAACAATTTAAATCTCAAACTTCAAACTTAAACTTAAAGGCCTAGCAAAGACATGCCACACAAACCCACTTCTACACACTAGATTAGGTCAGGACCTAGATCTAGGTTAGATCATTCTGATTTTCTTTATTTTTTCATGTGATATGTTGTGTTGTGCTTCACATGTTCTATGGTGTGCTTTAGATTGGATGCCTAGGCTTGTTTGCTCATTAGACTAGATATTAGAGAATTCTTTTTAGATTTGACACTATTTTCTATAGGGGACTGTGTTAAAGGGATCATTGTATTGAATAAATCATAAATTTGTTGTTTGCTTGAGGGTGCTAAAAATCCCTTGACATAGTCCATAGGATAGGTGGGCTTGGCAAGCAACTAATGCTAAGCCCGTATGTTTGTAAAATATAAACTACTTTGTGTGCTATGTGTATTTTTGAACATCTATTTTGCAGGGCTTAGGATTTATTTTTGAATTTTAAATATAAATTTGAGCTTAGAATTAGGTTAGGATCTATGGGGTCTAGGATTAGCAGGAGCTGACCCAGGAGATGGTGCGGTGGTCCCCTGTGGAGCTCGATGGATGTCCCTTAAGAAGGAGACTTTCCTGGAAAGAAGACTCATAGATCTAAACTTATAGTTCTAGGCTAGGTTGTACAAGGGCGAACTAGGCTGCCCATTTTTTCTTTCTTTTAGGGTTTATAGCGATACCCAGCTGCATTGGCCTTTTTCTTATTTAATTTAATTTGGCTTGATTTATTTTGGGTGTGTAATAGAAATAGCATACTTTTCTTAGGTTTCTTTCTATGCTATGTTTTGTGACATAGGCTCCTAGGAGAAACTAAATTTTCTACCCAACTAAATCAATTGAAACATAAAAATAAATATAATTCATAATCTTTATATAAAAGCCTAGGCCATTAAAACAAGATAAAATATGTAGCAACCCCTTTGTTGGATGTTTTAATATCATGCATAAATCATGAAGGACTTCCATCCTTACCTAGGCTTGACCTTTGAGAGCCTATGATGGAAGTACTCCTTCTTCTATTCTGATTTGGCCCATAATATTTTTCTAATTGCATGCATTAGGCATAAATTGCATTCCTATGACCTAAATGAATCGTGAGTCAAAATTTATAAAAATTCAAAAAAAGATATACATTAGTTAGGTACATCTTCATACCTTACATAATCTTAGGGGTTAAGGAGTAAGCCTAGGTTCATAGATTTCTTTCCTAAAATTGCAATAGCTCAGTCATCTTGCATTCATATGATTTAGCCTAATGGTTTTAAAATGTGATAGTGTTATGGACCTTCTCCAGGCGGTTGTAAGTCAGAGTCGAAGGTGATAGGTTAGTTCCTCAAGTGAGGGAGAATGATTCCCAAGGATAGAATTAGGTTGAGCATCGACATTTGAAGCACAGACTAGGTTCTGAAGCATCCTTTTAGGAATAAGTCTTCAACCCTAAGCATTTCTACAGTATTGTGCTGCTAGAATCTAAGCCCTAGATTTCTAAGAAAATGACAACTTGAAATTTAAAACTAAATCCCAAATTTGAAACCCAATCATGGGATAGATGAGATGTCTACTAGGCATCCCAGTATCAATAGACATTTCCTATTCTTTTCCATTTGACTCTTAAAAATAACTCTCTCACTTGGGACCTCTCCTAATTGAATTTCCAAGAATCAATCCTTTGAAAGCTACCTTAGTAGTATTTAGGAATAACCCTTTATTTCTTTAAT
Source organism: Cymbidium sinense (assembly GCA_021442155.1). Taxonomy (NCBI): domain Eukaryota; kingdom Viridiplantae; phylum Streptophyta; class Magnoliopsida; order Asparagales; family Orchidaceae; genus Cymbidium; species Cymbidium sinense. The sequence continues at coordinate 118,828,724 of CM038214.1, forward strand.
TGAGAGTATTCTTAGGAAGAGACCCTTCTTAAGATGTAATTAACTATATAGGTTTGCCTTTATAGGGAACCATGATCATAGGATAAAATAGACCTTGTTCTACTTTTCCATGTAGTTTAGGGGAAAATGCTCTGGTACACGAAAGACCCATTAGTCTTAGGAGTATTTTATTGAAAATGATCGATTCCATTACAGGAGAACATGTTTATCTTTCAAGATAATATGTTTATTCCTTAATGTCATATTTGATCATCTAAATAAAATATTCCTAAACTCTATGAGGTGTCATTTCTTTTCTTTATTCCAGAGCAAATGAGAAAACAACATATTTTTCTAACGACTCCATTGGGGAATGGTTCCTCTCTCCATTTTTAGAAATAAAGGGTTATTTCTATATATCGATTGTGTACTAGTGCCACTCACCGATCAGGACTGCCTTTCTTTCTATTGGATACCTCTTCATTTCATTCTTGGTTGAGTCTATCCAACATCTTGAATAGAGGTTCTAAAACTCTTCATTTATCACAGTTAAATGATTGGGTCCTAGAACCAAATCTTGAAATAAAATGAGAAGTGAGAGAAATAAATGAAAAATAAGTCAATTTTGTTATGATGTAAATCTGGTCAAGACGGATTTGAAACCATTCCAAAATAAGAAAAGAAATGTTAAATTTAAAAAAGTATGAAAATTACTTCAGATCTTGAAAAGTAAATCTCAAAAGTAAAATCTCAAAGTTATAATATGTCCTTAATCTTACTTTGGCTTTGCACTAAAGCTTAAAGGAATTAGGATAGGGTCCTTGAATGGATACCATTTGTTCTACTGCATTCAAAAGGTGTCAAAACACCTAAGTATGTAGAAATGAAGGAGTTCCTTCAAACCTAAGAACACTTAAATCAAAGGAGGCATGGCATAGTTACCTATTGCCCTTTTCCCACCATGATTGAAGTTTGAATTACATTTAAAAAAATGAAAACAAAATCATCCCAAAAGAATGCCTTATTATTGACTTTAGGCAGAGGTTGATTAAGGAACTTAATGAAAATCTTATATCCTTATAGAAGAAATTTTTATATAAATACAAATAAACTTTAATCTTAATTTCTACAAGTCCACTAGAATATTGGAAAACTAACTACTCAAGTTGATTGGCCAATTCTAAGGAGTGACTTAGAGGTAACCTTCTTTTAGACCTTTCCAAAATCTTAAATTCTTAAGAGATTGGGAGAGAGTCAAAAGAGGGAGATGATATGACATAAACAAAAATAAAGTGACAAGATTCACTTTTGTTCTAATCAATAGAAGAAAGAGAGTAGCAAAAGAATTATGATTCTCTTGATAAAGTTGGAAAGAATGAAATTTAAATCAACATTATTAATGGGAGTTTTCTCCCATTGAATGAAATATGATATGATCTTTAATTAATTTTAAGGTTAAATCAAGAAAAAAAATAAATGAAGAAGTTAATCATTCTAAAGAAATCTTGATCTTAGGATTGGGTCCAAGGATGATATTTCTATATCTTAGAGTAAAAATATGAAACTTTTATCTCTGGAAAGTTGATAGATAAATCACTTAGACTTTGCGGTCAAATGAATGAAAATGCCTTAATTTTCAAGACTAAGGCATTATATGCTTTCAATACAAAATGAATCTAAGGAGAATCCTTTGCAATATCTTATGACCTATTTGACATTATCTTAATGTTAAGTATGGTGGTCAAAGAGTCCATTGCAAGCGAGATTACCTTTCTTTATATATGTATAAGAATGCAAGTCAAAATTTGACTTTCTAATAGAACATCATCTACCCTAGAGGGTCCTCTTTTAAATGAGAATCCTATAAATGAATAGATCACGAGGTCTATTGATCTATTGAGGATAAAGTTAGACCTACCTTCCCTTCATATAAAAAGGGAAATTCTTGAACACAAATTCAAAATGGTAGAGTTATACCACCTCAAATGATATTGAAAAGAAATGGCAAATAAATCATCTTCAAAATGAGATGTTTTTCCCATCTTAGAGAAGTTACTTGCAAAATCAAGCATCGTAATGCTCTATTATAAAATAAAATAAAATATAAAAAAATGATAAAGAAAGAAATGAAAGTAAATCAAGGTATTACATAATCATGTAATTTTCCTTACTTACCTATAAGCAACTTACAGATGTGGCATTCTATTGTAATGAAGTTCTAGGGTTATCTTCTATGATAAAGATATACTACTAAGAACTTATTAACATCTTAGTCGATGTGAAAAATTTAAAATAAGAAAATCTCCAAAATATATGTTGATTCAAGTACATCGGTCAACATCAAATATAAACATGTAAATGAACTTATATAGGCTCATTTCTAATTAAGCTTTGATAAGATGATGCCATATAAATTCAATCAAATAAACAAAGAAGTTTTTTGCTTCATGAAAATTCAATCCTAAAAACTCAACCTAGAAAAAGAACTTAATTTCAATCACATTATTGGTTGAAGCCAAAATTCAAACATAAAAAAAAGCAACTTAGAATTCATGAAACATCCTTAAAATGCTCTTGGATGGACCCAAATAAAAAGAAGAGAATAAAAAGGAATCAATTGAAAAGAAAAAGAAGAAACATATTGGTTATTGAAGGATGTTCATATTCATCCTAAAGTGTTGAGTCTTTAGGAATATCATTCAGCTATTCCTAAATGACCTCACTAAATATTTGATTCCAATAAAAAAATTCTAATTTTAGAAGTGTTAAGTTTTCAAGAAAATCATTATGCCAATCCTAAATGAGTCACTCCACTAAATAATTTTGAATTCAGCAAGTGTAACATCTTTAAAAAGTCATTTTTATCAATCTTAAATGACTTTACTAGATTTGTTGTTCCATAAAAAAATGAAAAAGAAATAGAAATGTTGGATCATATTATATATCAATTAAGTGAATACTTGAATCATATCAAAAAGCCAATCAACCAAATCTTGTATTTGGACAAAAGCTCAAATACATCAAATTCCCTAGCAAATCATTTAGTGGAGTCATTTCATAAAGAATGAAATGATATGGAAATGAGTCAAATATATTTATCTTCTTAGTGAATCTTATAACTAGGAAAATTACCAAATGTAACCTTTCATAAAGAAATGAAATCAGAATATTACCAAAAAAATAGAAGAAAAAAAAGAGAAAGAAAAGTAAAGGGATGGAAGGACTATATCCAAGAGCAAAAAGATGAAGTCTAAAATTTCTAAGCATGTAGACATTTTTGACTTTAAACCTCCACATCAAAATGAAGTGGTAAGGTTAGAAGTAAAAAAATTGTCCTTAAGCTAAATAAAAAATAATCAGATATCTCATGCTTTGTCATTCTAGCCTTTGCCATGATTGGGTGAGCTTGCTTGGCAGGTTAAATAAAAAGATAATAGATCTTCTTTTCCAAGAGTCCATACCTTTTGAATGGCAAAGATTCTACTGAGTATACTCTGACACCATTTCAATCAAAATAAAAATACACAATAAAACTAACATAGCTTGAATGAAATAAAAAGAATCAGACATATCATGCTTTGTCATTTTAGCCTTTGCCATGATTGGGTGAGCTCGCTTGGCAGGTTAAATAAAAAGATAGTGGATCTTCATTTTCAAGAAACCATATCTTTTGAATGGAAAAGATTCTATTGAGTATACTCTGATTCCATTGCAAGTGGTCTATAGCCATAAATAAGAAATGTTATGGAATTATAGAGCCATTGTAAGTCAAAAAGCTTAACTAGTTTGGGTCCTAACTTTCTTTACAAAAGGCACACTAGTAAATTGCATCAATCTTGTTTAGATGTGTTTGGAGATTTATATAGTCTTCAAGTTCAGGATGCACCCTTAGAATTTGAAGAAAAATCTAAATCCACAATTGACAAGATGATGTCAATGATCTAACTCTTTAATGAATTAGTTATTGATGATTTGATGAAGCTATCTTTTGGGTCTAAAGACTACTTTATCTGGAAATAAATTGTAATGATCTCTAGATGTAGCGGTCTATAAACTTAAGCTTGATGCCATTTCCATAAATTAAGTCCCTTGATGACTGAGGTCAAATTCCAAAAGAAAAGCAAATTTTTGCTAAATTAAAAGCTAGAAAATGATGTTTGTGCATAAGAAGAAAATATTCTTCTTGGTTAGCTAACATCGTTATATGACCCACATCTTGGGACTAGGGTAGAATCTTTACCTTAAAATTGGGTTCATATTACCCATATTTTATTTTTAAAATCAAAAATATTTTTCATGCATAAGATTATCCTTCTTAAGGATAACTTATCTAAAAATTGTCAAATCAAGACAATTATAGAAAAGAAAAATTGAAAGCATATGATATGACACTCAAAATCCTTACAAGAATGTTCTACCATAGAGTCATATCATTCAGTCTCAACACATTGGGGCAATTTAGCAAAAAGGGTCATGATCAAGATTTCTTATAATCCCACTTGCAATTAGGTAGAGGGTTAAATTGAAAATCTTGTCAAAGAAGAAAAGAAAATAAAAGAAACTTCAATATGACTTGAAGGATAGTCTTGGTACAATATATAGAGTCTTGAAATTTACTTTTGAAGTAATTTCAAAGACCTTGTTGTAAAATTTAAAAGGATCAAAAATACAAAATTAAGAAACTAATCAAGACAATTATGAGATTTCATTTCCTATTATAATAAATCAACTGAAGAAATTCAATTTCAAACTTATCAGAAGAATCTAAATTTCTCTAATAAGTTAATCTTTTCAATTCTCTTATTGATTAGGGATAAGAATTTTGTGTCACTATGAGAATCCAGAAGATTATCTTGATTCTCATTCACTTTAGCAAGCTTTAAAGGCATCTCTTGATCTTCATTGAATCCGAGAGAATGCCTTATAAGCTATTGATTCATGTCAACAAAGTAAAATAACAAACATATCTAAACAAAAAAAAAATGAAATTCCATATGAGAAGCACTGGTTCACTTTGGTTCTTACTGCCTAAAGAACTACACAGTCACATGTAAGCTCAAAAAGATAGAATTCTCAGGTGAGTACCCTATGACATCTTGCCTTCAATGACATAGACATCTAGCATGGTTCATTATAACTTTGAGATAGAAAAGAAAATTGATGAGCTTCTATGATCATGCCATGATAAAGCATTGGGTCCAAAATATACTCAAATCTTCCTTCAAAAATAAATTCTAACTCTTTAAAACCTCCATTGCTAAACTTCTTCATGTGTAAGGAGTATTAGTAAAATCAAGAAATGAAAGCAAACCTTCCATTACCCTTTCATTAAGTTAGACTAATCAAGTAAGGATTAAGTCCTTGAAACTCTTGCTTATTAGCCAAAACTTTTGAGGATTAGGAATAAGTCACTTTGACACCTTTTCCTCGATCAAGCCCTTGGTGGCACCTTTCCTATACATGACTTGAGATGGGAGCAAGCCCTCTATGGCACCTTTCTCATGTCTTTATGGGTTTGGAGCTAACCCTACGTGGCACCATTGGAGCTAACCCTAAGTGGCACTATTCCTACCTTTTGTGTACATGATTAGAACAAGCCATCAAGGCCCCTTTCATGCTACACATGCGAGTTAGATTGGATTAAGTCTTTATGAAACCTTTCTAATAGCCAGAAAGATATAAGTGCCTAGTCAGCCTTCTTTCTAATCATCAGAAGTAAGTCCCCAATCAACATCCTACCTTTGTGTACCTGATTGGAACAAGCCATCAAGGCCTCTTTCATGCTACACAGGCAAGTTAGATTGGATTAAGTCTTTATGACCCCTTTCTAATAGCTAGAAAGATATAAGTCTCTTAGTCGGCCTTCTTTCTAATCATCAGGAGTAAGTCCCATTGGCATCCTACCTTTTGTGTACATGATTGGAACAAGCCATCAAGGCCCCTTTCATGCTACATAGGCAAGTTAGATTAGATTAAGTCTTTATGACCCCTTTCTAATAGCCAGAAAGAAATAAGTCCCCAGTCGGCCTTCTATCTAATTATCAAAAGTAAGTCCCCAGTCGGCATCCTACCTTTTTTGTACATGAATGGAACAAGCCATCAAGGCCCCTTTCATGCTACACAGGCAAGTTAGATTGGATTAAGTCTTTATGATCGCTTTCTAATAGTCAGAAAGATATAAGTCCCCAATCGACCTTCTTACTAATCATCAGGAGTAAGTCCCCAGTTGTCATCCTACCTTTTGTGTAAATAAATGGAACAAGCCAATAAGGCCCCTTTCATGCTACACAGGTGAGTTATATTGGATTAAGTCTTTATGACCCCTTTATAATAGCCCAAAAAATATAAGCCCCTAGTCGGCCTTCTTTCTAATCATCAGGAGTGAGTCCCCAGTCGGCATCCTACCTTTTGTGTACATGATTGGAATAAGCCATCAAGGCCCTTTTCATGCTACACATGTGAGTTAGATTGGATTAAGTCTTTATGATGTATACCTTTCTAATAGCTAGAAAGATGTAAGTCCCTCCGTCGGCGTTCTTTCTAATCATCAGGAGCAAGTCCCCAGTAGGCATCCTACCTTCGTGTACATGATTGGAACAAGCCATCAATGCCCCTTTCATGCTACACAGGTGAGTTAGATTGGGTTAAGTATTTATGACCCCTTTTTAATAGCCAGAAAGATAAGTCCCCAGTCAGCCTTTTTTTTAATCATCAGGAGTAAGTCCCCAGTCGGCATCCTACCTTCGTGTACATGATTGGAATAAGTCATCAAGGCCCCTTTCATGTTACACAGGTGAGTTAGGTTGGAATAAGTTGTTATGACCACCTTTCTAATAGCCAAAAAGATATAAGTCCCTTAGTTGGCATTCTTTCTAATCATATAGGAGTAAGTCCCCAGTTGGCATCCTATTTTGAGGATTGGATCAAGTCTTTAAAGACCCCTCTCCTCTCTTCAGCTAACTAGGATGGATCACACCCTTAACAGCCCCATCTTATTAGCTAATCACATGAAGCACCACTATTTCCAAGAAAGAGTAAGTCACTTGAAGTTATTTTCCTTGAGCATAATGATTGCATTAGGGTTAGACCAATCTTTGGGTCTACTCTTTATAGCATTCTTCTTCAACCTCGAACTTAATGAAAAGTTAAATTTCTAAGAATAAATCACACTCCAAAGCAAAGATAGGTATACATATACCTATCTTCCACAATCAAAATCAAAATAAAATTCAAACCAAAAAAAACCAAAATCATGAATTGGAACCCCAAGTTTATGCTTGTATGTTGATCAATATGGTCAACACCAATATGTGTAGTGTATTCTAGTTAATCCACTACACATATTGGGGGTCCATTTGTTGACCTCATTTTTGGATGAGGTTAATTTAGCAATTAAGAGATCTTGATATCAAATAGGATTCTCCTAATTCAATGCTTAGGACACTAGTACCTAGTGACCTAGAGAATTCACCTTGGGTTGGATCTAAGCTATTTGTCTTAGGTAGGATCAACTCAAGCATCCAAATTCAAATTCAATTAATCAAATCAACAATCAATAGTCATCAATCCAAGATGATTAAAAGTCAAATTATATTTAATTTCAAAAATACCCTTGAATTGATTTTGAATTAGATTAAGCTAAAATCAATGCACTTGATTTGGACTCAAACTCCAATCCAAATCAAATGTACTCCAAATAAAATCTCAAAATGGGTAGCACACATTAGTCTAGGGCTATGTGATGCCATAATCATAAAATAAAAAAGGGGAGAAAATGGGAAGAAGAGAAATGATAATTTCTTTCTTCCATCTCTTCCCATGGAAAATACTTTCTTCCAACCTCATTCACTCCAAGACAAAAGTTACCTCTTAAGACATGGCTGGCTTAAAGTGAAGGAGGCAATCATGCTATAACTTAGCCAACCAAGGGAAGAAGAAAGGGAAGAAGAAGAAGAAAACAAAAGAGATGAGGAAGAGGAGAAAGAGAGAGGAAGGCCTAGGGAGCAATCCTTAAGAATTAACTTAATTCTTTTGGCAAGAAAACTTGGTTCAATCATACAATGTTCTAGGATCAATTGCAAGGTCAAACGTCCAAGGAATCATGGTATTCCATTTTTGACCTCAAGCCTTTTCTTCAAACATGTGGTTGTGGTTGGTTTAATAGGAAACGTGGTTTTCAAGATGATCCAACTACATAGATTGATAGGATTTCTCTTCACGATCGAGTTGAATTTTAAATCATGTGATTTCATTTCCTGGATCAAAAGATATTAGCAAAACAAGTTGGATGGTTCTCAGATCCCCATAGAAAATGAAGGCGATGATTTCCTCCGTCCATGTATTTGGATGGGGCGGTCATCTAGCATGATCGCCATACATCCCTTAAGGATTGTGGGGGCAATTTGGACCGTCCGATGCCTGATCGGACGGTCCAGATTTAGGCGGATGATTGATTTAAACCCCTTAAGGATTGTTAGAGTGATCCAGGCCATCTGATCCACGATTGGATAGTCCAGGATCATCTCGCATTTTTGCCAGCATTTGACACGCGACTGCGTGCAGCGTGACGCGCGCCACATGACCGCACGGTCCAATTTTACTAGGATCTATGGACCATCGATCTTTGATTGAGCGGCAAAAAAAATCCCGCTCATTTTAATAAATCATGTTGGACCCGGTTTACTTAAGACCATTTCTTAATAGTTTAATTAAATTAAAAAATCCTGACAACTTCAAAAAAAATTATATAAAATCAAAGAAAAATCAAAAAATTTCAAATAAGGGCTCTATGGATTCGTCTTGATGAGAGGAAGCCATTGAAATTAAAATGCCCAATTTCTTTGGGTAATGTTCCTTTAATTTGGGTTTAATTGAAAAACATTAAACCCTAATTACTCTTAAATTAATAATCCAATTAATTTGAAACTTTAGGGAAACGAAATTAGGCTTAAAAAATACCTTTGGTAAACTTTTGGGAATTTAATTCACTGAATTCAAACGAAATTATAATTTCATGTCTATTAACCCTTAAATTAATTACCCTTTCATGAAATAATTAGAAAACTTTAATCTAATAACCTTAAATCAATATAATAAACATTAATGAACATCAAAATATTAATTAAACCTAATCAAACCCATATGAACCTAATAGATCACTAATTAACTCAATTAGGTAATTAAAAGAATTAAATAATTCAATTAAATGACCTAAACTTAATTAAATCATAATAAATCAACCAATTAACCAAAAATCATGAATAAACCCTCATTGGAAAGGTATTTTAGTGAAGAGTAAGTTAAAAAAATATCTTAATGAATCTTAATAAATTAGGCTTAATCTAGGTTTTAATGAAATAACTAAAATCTTAATTAAATCCTAATTACATCTCTAATCAAGTTGAAACTTTAGAAACATAAAATTGGCATGTAACCCCACTTGCCATAATTATCTTAAATCCAGTTGATCTATAAATTTGGAATTCTTGATTTTTCAAATCTCTAGGTCAATATGAACTAAATAATAATTATGAAAAATCATTAATTAATTAAATCAATAACGAAATTGCACAAATCTGAAATAAACATAAAAAATACTTAGATTAATTCATGAAAACTTCCCATGTCAAAGAATTTAATCAAATAACAAAAGTTTAAGAAAAATCAATACTTAATGAAATTCAAACATAATTAAACAACTTAAGTTAAATTTAATAAAACCACTCATCCTTAATGAATTTAAATAATGAACTTAAAACCTAGGTTAATCAAATCAGATCAAGTAATTAACCTAACTACTTTAGGTTAAGAATAATCTATGAACAAACCTAAGGTATTAATTCATATTAATAGATTTAAACCTTAAGCTTACAAATTCATAATTTAATAACTTAAATTAAATCAAATAAAATCAAACTCCTTAAAATAACATAAGCCAATCAAATGAAATCTATATAACTTAATTGAAAATGAAATAAATAAAATATATTCAATCAAACAAATCAATTCAAATAAGTGAATTAACATAAACCAAATCCAAACATAAATAAAATCAAAAGGATTAATTAAAATACTTAAGGATTTTAGTTAGACTTCTAGAAACTTCATTAGGATTTAGGATGTTGAGTGGAAATAGCTTCATCCAAAAATGGAATCATTCCATTCTTCATTCTTGAAAACTTAAATATTACTTTAACCAAATAAAATGGAATAAAAATGGGAATTAAATCATTAAATCATTTGAATTGAAACCACCTAAAGGTAAAAATTAAACTAATTTAAATCTCAAACTTCAAATTAAACTTAAACTTAAAGGCCTAGCAAAGACTTGCCACACAAATCCCACTTCTACACACACTAGATTACTTAGGTCACAAACTCTAGATCTAGGTTAGATTATTCTGTGATTTTATTTTAATCTCATGTGATATGTTGTGTTGTGCTTCACATGTCTGTGTGGTGTATTGCTTTAGACTTGATGTCTAGGCTTATTTGCTCATTAGACTAGATGTTAGGGCATTCTTTTTAGATTTTACACTATTTTTTGTAGGGGATTGTGTTAAAGGGATCACTGTAATGAATAAATCATAAAATCGATATTTGCTTGCAGGTGCTAAAAATCCTTTAACATAGTCCATAGGACAGGTGGGCTTGGCAAGCAACTAATGCTAAGCCCGTATGTTTGTAAAATATAAACTACTTTGTGTCGTGTATTTCCTAACATCTATTTTATTTGGGCTTAGGATTTATTTTTGAATTTTAAATATAAATTTAAGCTTACAATTAGGTTAGGATCTATGGGGTCTAGGATTACGAGTCAGAGATGGTGTGGTGGTCCCTTGTGGAGCCCGATGGATGTCCCTGAAGAAGGAGACTTTCCTAGAAAGAAGACTCATAGATCTAAACTTATAGTTCTAGGCTAGGTTGTATAAGGGCAGAACTCGGCTGCCCATTTTTTCTTTCTTCCGGGGTTTATAGCAGTACCCTGCTACATTGGCCTTTTTCTTATATAATTTAATTTAGCTTGATTTATTTTGGGTGTGCAATAGAAATAACATATTTTTCTTAGGTTTCTTTCTGTGCAATGTTTTGTGTTGTGATGATTGCCTCGACGTAGGCTCATAGGAGAAACTAAATTTTCTGCCCAACTAAATCAATTGGAACATAAAAATATATATAATTCATAATTTTCATATAAAGGCCTAGGCCATTAAAATAAGATAAAATATGTAGCAGCCCCTTAGCTGGATGCTTTAATATCATTCATAAATCACATTATTTAACCCTTGATTAATGAGGGACTTCAATCCTTACCTAGGCTTGACCTTTGAGAGCCTGTGATGAAGTACACCTTCTTCTATTCTGATTTGGCCCATAATCTTTTTCTAATTACATGCATTAGGCATAAATTGCATTCCTATGACCTAAATGAATCCTTAGTTAAAATTTATAAAAATTCAAAAAAAATATGCATTAGTTAGGTACATCTTCATTCCCTAAATAATCTTAGGGGTTAGGGTGTAAGTCTAGGTTCATAGATTTCTTTCCTAAAATTGTAATAGCCCAGCCATCTTGCATTCATATGACTTAGCCTCATGGTTTTAAAATGCACTTAGGTGGTGTTATCTGGCAGCCTTCTCCAAGCAGGTTGTAAGTATAGAAGAGTCAGGGATAAGTTAGTTCCCTCAAGTGAGGAGAATGATCAATGATTCCTAAGGACAGAATTAGGTCGAGCATATGACATTTGGCAGAAGCACCTGTAGACTAGGTTCTGAAGCATCCTTTTAGGAATAAGTCTTCAACCTTAGGCATTTGTGCAGTCTTGTGCTATTAGAATCTAAGCCCTAGAATTTTATGAAAATGATAACTTAAAATTTAAAAATAAATCCCAAATTTGAAACCTAATCATAGGATAGATGAAATATCTTCTATGCATCCCTAATATCAATAAACATTTCCTACTCTTTTCCATTTGACTCTTAAAAATAACTCTCTCACTTTGGACCTCTCCCAATTGAATTCCAAGAATCAATCATTTGAAAGCTACCCTACTAGTCTTTAGGAATAACCCCTTTATTTCTTTAATGGAGAGTATTCTTAGGAAGAGACCCTTCCTAAGATGTAATTAACTATAGAGGCTTGCCTTTATAGGGAACCATGATCCTAGGATAAAATAGACCTTGTTCTACTTTTCCATGTAGTTCAGGGGAAAATGCTCTGGTACATGAAAGACCCATTAGCCTTAGGAGTCTTTTATTGAAATGATCAATCCATTATAGGAGAGCATGTTTATCTTTTGAGATAATATGTTTATTCCTTAATGTCATATTTGATCATCTAAATAAAATATTCCTAAACTCTATGTGGTGTCATTTCTTTTCTCTATTCCAGAGCAAATGAAAAAAGAACCCAACAGCTGACAGCGACTCACCCGGTGGATACACCACTCTTGGCAGATGTGAGTCCATGTGCTTTCTCCTTGAGTTGGCCACCGAATACCTATTAGATATATGACTAACCATGTCATTTTCTCTAGGGTTTTGGATTAAGCCCTTAGTGGCCCCATCCTCTGCCATCACTCTATTTGGATCATGTCCTTTGTGATCCCATTTAGACACCACCCGGGTTACTCTTGGTTGGACAATCTCTCTTTCCTAGTAGCCACCCCTATTGTTGGAGAATTTTTTCATCAAATGCGCAAATTCTCCTTGGTTTAGTAAATCTAAAATAGGTCTAGGCTGATATAAGCTCCTTCTTAATTTGATCCTTCATAAACTAACAGGGTCCATAATAAACAAACTAAACAAAATAAATAAAATATTCACTTGTGGATTAGGAATTCAATCCCTTAAAATTCCCAAGCGCATCTTACCTTTAGGAAGTGTCAGCAGAACTCCTTATAGGAATTGGCTAATTAGTTGAGTTGAGATAAGTCCCCAGGTCGGCACTCACTCCGTAGTCTCCCTTAGGTCTGGTTCAATCTATTTTTCCATAAGTAGGTTACCCTGACAGCCATCCCGCTTTGAAATATGTAATACTATGACACATTTTTACAAGCATGATTATCGCAAATTGACGGGCAGCGTTAGGTCCAGTTTGATTTATTGCCCAAAGCAACCGATCACCCTAGTGGTCTTTTGTAGTGGAAGATGTGAGTCTTCGAGCTTTCTTCCCTTTAATTGATCATTGCAAACCAAAAGGCACTCCTTTGGTCAAATAGTTCTCCCATCGGTGCTACTCCCTTTGGTTCAGTAAATCTAAGATAGGTCTAGGTTCATATAAGCTCCTTCTCAATATGATCCTTTACAAACCAACAAAATACATAAAAATAAATATAAAATTAAAATCAATCTTGAATATCCTTGAGTTGATTTAAGTCCCCCAGCAGCATTCACTCAATAGTCTGCCTTAGGTTTGGTTCAGTCTATTGCCTTGCCAATAGATTCCCCCAGCAACTAGTCCGTACTTTAGAGGATGTAAGTCTACTATGCTTTCTTCTTAGTACAACTGCTGTACATTCAAAGGCATCCATTTGGTTGGCTAGTCCTACTATATGTTTAGTAGACTACCCTTTTGGTTTAGTAAATCTGACATAGGTCTAGGATGGTATAAGCTCCTTCTTGGTATGATCTATTGTAAACTAATGGAATCCATCAAAATAAATCTAAAAATGAAATTAATCTTGGCTATCCTTGAGTTAATTTAAGTCCCCCAACAGCATTCACTCAATAGTTAGCCCTAGGTTGGGTTCAATCTATTGTCTTGCCAATAGATTATCCCAGCAACTGGTCTCTACTTTGGAGGATGTAAGTCTACTATGCTTTCTTCCTAGTACAGCTGCTACATACCAAAAGACATCCCCTTGGTTGGCTAGTCCTACTAGGTGTTTAGTAGACTACCCCTTTGGATTTATAAATTTGAATTAGGTCCAGGCCTCCGTGGATCCTTCTCCGTTCGATCCATTGTAAACCAAAAAAATCCATTAAAATAAATCTAAAAATAAAATTAATCTTGACTATCCTTGAGTTGATCTAAGTCCCCTAACAGTGTTCACTCAATAGCCAGCCCTTGGTTAGGTTCAATCTGTTGTTTTGACAATAGATTACCCCAGCAACTGGTCTCTACTTTAAAGGATGTAAGTCTACTACGCTTTCTTCTTGATACGGTTGATGCATACCAAAAGGAATCCCTTTGGTTGGCTAGTCCTACTATGTGTTTAGTAGACTACTACTTTAGATTGGTGAATCTCAGTTAGGTCCTGCCCTCCATGGCTCTTACTCAGTGCGATCCATCGCAAACCAACTAGGTCCATCTCAAAATCCAAATCTAAAAATTGAAATGAATTCAATCCTCTTCCCCAATGGAAATTTCTCCTCAGTGAGACTTAAATTAAATCAAACTCCTCATCCCCTTGTGGATGACTTGAACCTGCTTCCCTAGTGGAAGGTTCATATACTATATCCCTTAGTGGATTCCTCCCTCTCTTTTATGTCTTGGACATAAGTAGAGCCACATTGCACTAAGTTTTGGATTCTTTCTACACCTTAGGTTAGGGATAGATTATTTGGTGCTTAATCTTTCGGTGTTGTTGATCATTTCGGTCAACACCAATATGTGGTGTTCCTTGTCACACCACATCTATTGGGCCCTTTATTGACCTCACTTTTAGGATGAGCTCTCAACCCCTCCATCTTAGACACATGACTTCTCATAGACTTTAAGAGTTCCTTAGTCATAAGACACATCTAGTGATTAGGTGGACACTCAACTTTGCCCTAGAGACTTAGAAGAGTTGGCCATAGAAATAGGTTATACCTTAGGGGTGTTAGGAAAATTTGTCCATCCTAAGCTTGAAACACTCCTCACCTTCCTTCCTTCAAGTTAAACTCCAAATCACTCTTATTTGACTTTGTCTAAACTCAAATTAATGCCACATGATTAAATTCCATGATTGAAATACATGATTGAAACCCATGAATGAAATTTCAAATTCCAAAATTTTCTAAAGTCCTTAATCCTCTCTTAAGGACTTAGCCAAAATCATCTTCAAATCAAATCAAATCCTTGAAATTTTCTCATAACTCATTTACATTCTCATTTATATTCACATATATAAATGAAATGTAAATTTAAATCAGTCAAATCAAAATCAAAATAAAAATCAAAATTACTAATTTAAAATATTTTCTAAGTCTTTAATTTCCTCCTTAAAGGCTTAACCTAAATCATGATCAAATCTTTGAAATTTTCTCAAAACTCATTTACATCCTCATTTATATTCACATATATAAATGAAATGTAAAATTCAAATCAATCAAATCAAAATCAAAATCAAAATCCAAATTCCTAATTCAAAATCTTTTCTAAGTCTTTAAATCCACCTTAAGGACTTAGCCAAAATCATCTTCAAATCAAATCAAATCAAGTTCATTCAAATTCAAAAATTTATATTCTAAGTCTTATATTCACATATATAAATGAAATGTAAACCTAAATCAATCAAATCAAAATCAAATTAAAATTTTAATTCAAAATCTTTTCTAATATTTTATTCACATATATAAATGAAAATCATCTTCAAATCAAATCAAATCCAAATTCAAATTCCAAATTTAAAATCCTTCTTAAGTCCTTAACCCTTTATGTACTTAAGCCAAAATCATCTTCAAATCAATTCAAACTCATGAGATTTTTCATAACTCATTTATATTCTCATTTATATCACATATATAAATGAAATATAAATATAAATCAATCAAACTAAATCCAAAATTCAATTCCAAAACTCTAAAATTTTCTAAGACTTTAACCACTTAAGGACTTAGCCAAAATCATCTTTAAATCAATTCAAACTCATGAGATTTTCTCATAACTCATTTATATTCTCATTTATATTCACATATATAAATGAAATATAAATATAAATCAATCAAACTAAATCCAAAATTCTAAAACTAAGACTTTAAATTTCCTCTTAAGGACTTAGCCAAAATCATACCTAAATCAAATCAAATCCATGAAATTTTCTCATAATCATTTATATTCTCATTTATATTCACATATATAAATGAAATATAAATCAAATCAATCAAACTAAACTCATAATTCAACTAAAATTCCAAATTTCTAAATCCTTTAATTTCCTCTTATGGACTTAGTCTAGATCATGATCAAATCAAATCAAATCTTTGAAATTTTCTCATAACTCATTTATATTCTCATTTATATTCACATATATAATTGAAATATAAATTCAAATAAATCAAACTAAACTCAAAACTCAAAATCCAAAATTCCAAATCTTTCAAATCCATTAATTTTCTTGCATAGTCTAGATCATGATCAAATCACTTAAAATCTTTGAAATTTTCTCATAACCCATTTATATTCTCATTTATATTCACATATATAAATGAAATGTAAATTCAAACAATCACTTCCAAAATCAAACTCAAATATTCAAAATACAACATAACTTTCAATCAAAATTTTGAACTTGAATCAATCAAATCAAAAAAATCTTGACTTCAAATTCAATCAATCCTACAATCATGAATCCAAATATAAATACAAACTTTAATAACTTTACTAAAAATCAATTCAAAAATCAAGCCAAAATTCTATTTCATGTTTACCCTTTTGAACTTGAAATTGTCAAATGAATCAAAAACCATTTGACTTCAAATCACTTGCAAGTGGATTTATACTTCAATCATAACTCTATATACAAGGTCAATCAAACTCAAATCAAGCTTTGACCAAGCCATTTGACCCATTTAGGCTCACTTGACCCAAAGTGACCTAAAGTACCCTTATTAGCCAAATTCTAATCCTAACCAAATTGGATTGAATCAAACTCACCTATGCCTCTCATCATGATCAACAATCATCATGAGATGATCAATCAATTAAATTGGGTCAAACCAAGTCAAACCTAAGGGTTGACCAAGTCAACACTTAGCCAAAATGAAACCCAACATTGCCAAAATCCACCATAGGCCAAATTGATTGAAACCATTGATCTAAGTTCATTCATGAACTATGTTTGAACTTGACCAAGTCAATATTTGAGCCTAACCTAGCCCAATTGGCCACTTGACCCAAGTTGACCCAACTTAACCTTTAAAGTCAAAATATGTCAAAATGTGATCTAAGCTAAATTGATTGAAACCAATGGGTCAAGTTCATTCCAAATCATTTGTTGAACTTGACCAAAGCCTCAATTGGCCAACTAGACCTAACCTAGCCCAATTGATCTTGAACCCAACTTGACCTAAAGGGTCATGTTGTGCTAAATTCAAACTGAACCAAAATTGATTAGAAACAAAGATACAAATCCACTTCATATGAATAACCAAACCTAAACCTACCCATGACCTAGCTCAAATAGGCCAAATGGGTCAAATTGGTTAACTTGACCCATTTGAATTAAATGAAGTCATATGAACTAAATTCAAACTTAAACCAAATTGAATCAAACTAAAGCCACCAAAATATTTCAATTAGTCATATGAACTTGACCCAACCCTTGATTTGACCCAATTTGACCAATTGGTCAACTTGACCTTGATTTTGACCTAAATGGGTCAACATGAGCTAAACCATACCAAATGAACTCCAAATCTAATGAAAATTGGCCAAGCCTATTTTCTCAACATACAACATATTCAAATTCAAAAAAATTAAATAACCATTTTACCCTAGGCCATAGAACAAATTTTGGCCAATTCACTTGGAATTTGGTCAAACCCTCTTCATACCTACTTGATACTCTACTAATAGGTCAAGTAAACCCTAGGGAGGGTGGTGCACCCAACCCAATGGGTTTGGGTCAGCCTAACTCCACCATATGGCCAAACCAGCACATGGCTTGAAATGGCCACATGGCAAACCTCTTCCCACTTGTTTTGAGCACATGGCTATTCCACTAATCCACTCCCTAGCCTAAAAAGAACTCAAAGATAGCCTAAATGGCCTAACAAACTGACTGCCTAAGCTCAATTGGATCAAAATGACTCCTCCCTTCTCGGTCATCTGATTTCCATAGGGGGAGATATACTTCCCCTAATTGATTTGAATCTTCACTTCCCCATTATCGATTGAAGCCTAGAGAGTGATAGTAGTCATTGGCAAGAGTTCCTAAGCTTCCTAGAAGGAGATAGAATTTGGCATTTCTTGGTTTTCCTTAAGTAAAAATAGGAGGTCCATTGAATTGCCAACTTCCACTACACTCAAATTCAACCAAATTCTCTTTGCACACTCCATTAGAGAACCCAATCGAGCTTTCCTAAGCTTTCTTCCAAGTTCTTGAAGCAAGGGAAGATCTGTTTCAATCAAAATTAAACTCAAGCTAAAGAGGATTTGATCCATAGAGCCATCCACTCAACCTCAAGAGCTAAAATTTTTACCAAGGCATTGTTTCAACTAGACGAAGCTTCTCAAAGGGAATCAAGCGCCGGTGATCACCTCCGATGAGGTATGCCATTTTTTGAGCATTAAACTCAATGTGCTGTGGAGCTTTATGAAAGAAATTTTGATCCCATAGAATTTTGACCATTAGATATGCTTTCCATTAGGTTTATATGGTGTGGGTTGATTTTAAATCCAATCCAAACTTTCTTGAGCTCGGATCTTCACTTTGAAAGTGGATGGTCCCCATTTTTCATGGGGAAGAATAGGGAAGATCTTTGGCCATCCATCCGCACATTTTAGATGGACGACTGAGATTAAAACACATTTTATATCCTATTTTATCCTCTCTGATTTGCGGATTTAATCTCAGTCATCGGTTCCCCTCGATGGCTAAGGAAAAGTGCATAGCACGCCATCGATGCTATGATGTGACATTTTAAAATGCATCGGGGTGTGACGCATGTAAAGTGTACATGCATGCATATGCGTGAAGATTAGGGAATTAATTAAGGTTTAAATTATTCTTAATTAATTACCTAAACTTCTAAAATTCATATCTCAACCTATAAAATAAAGAAAATATGAAATAAATTGCATTAGAAAGATATTTGAACATAAAATATTCTAAAATTTATTTTGATTAATTTTGAATATCTCTTTTTTCTAAATTTGGGTTTTATTAGAAATTTTAATTTGCTAATTACTTCCTAATTAATCCACTGATTAATCTCAAACTTTTTTATTGTATTTTAGGGGATGACTTCTACCTCCCCTAATTTTCTTGGGATTTATTAGTGGCTTAATTGGGAAATTGCTAATTCATTTCCTAATTACTCCCTTAATCTAATTAAGGTTAATTAAGAGTTCAATTAGTGGTTTAATCTATTATTTAAGTTGATTAAGGTTTGTTTCAGTGAATAGGAGGTTTAGAAAATAATTTTGGGGCATTTCCCCTAACCTATCCCTTAAACCCCTTTTTCTTTCTTAATCCTCTCTTAATTAAGGGCTAATTCACTAATTACACTTTTAATTAATTTCTTAAAATTATAAAACTTTCTAGAACATAATTAATCTACTTTGGGTAGATTCTTAGGTGTTCAAGAGCCTAAGTTCAATTAAGGAAATCAAAACTCAACTCATATGTGTGAGGGGTGTTTTTGAAATTTCTTAAGTTAAACCCCTTAGCATAATTAATCATTAATCATGAGCCAAATTGCATTAGGCCCTTTTCTTCCAAGGTGCATTACAAATTTAAATTCCTTGTGAGGTTTTATATCATCTCATTGGCTCATAATTATATGACTAACTATGCTAAGGTGGTATAGGTAAGGGTAATTAACATGTTTAATTCATACCTTAACCTAATCAAAATATAAAATGAATCTAATCATCTAAAAATTGAACAAAAATATCAAATATATGTGGGAATGGGTTAGGAATAGCAAACTCAATTCACATTTTCAAAATTAAATCAAATTCAAAATCAAATAAAAATCATATTAAATAAACTTTGATTTACTTTAAGCTTTCTTATTTAATAAGATTGTCTTTATGAATTAATTAAAGTGAATGTGTTTACATGCTTTCATTGCTTTAGTTCTTCCCCAACATGCTAAATATGTGTGCCATATGATTTCATACATTCATGCTTTTCAAAAATTAAATTTAAAAAATAAAAATATTTTCTTTTATGTAAAATTACATGTGTTGATTAAAGTAAGAATATGAGTGGCTATTATCACTATTAAGTCCAAATTATTTTCAAATTATATGAATAAATTATCAAAATGAAAGTGTGTTACTTATATCTTATTTATAAGTTTGCATGTGAGTAAAAATATAAGAATGTGCTTAGTGTAGGTTTTCCTTATCTTCTCTTTTAGTATAGTTTTGAATAGGATTTGACAAAGTGTATGATTCATTTGAAAAGAACCTAACACTTGCCTAATTTTATATCTTATTCATTCCTATACTATCACTTAAGAAGGATACTTATACTTGCACATATAAATTGCATAAACAAAAATAAATCAACTAATAAAATTTTTTGCATCGTTCTTTTCCATTCATTTCTTTTATACACATGCTTGTATTTAATGAAAGTGGTATATTAGTCTAGACAACCCTGGGGTTATGAGACTTTAAGTATCCCTAAGTAGTTCTTATACCTTACACCCTTGGTTAACAATGACGGCATACTCACTTATGCCTTTCATACATTCATGTGTGCATGTGAAAATTGGATAAGAAACCCCTTTGCTACTTAATAAGAATCATGCATCATAAACATTCAAAGTCTCTTAAATAAATTTCTTAGCATGTATCATGAAGTGTGCTAAATATTCTCATTTGTATGTATAGATATGCTTAAGACTCATTTATATGCATGTCATACATGTTGGGAAAGAATTGAAGTGGTGTTTGTTTAGTGAATTTAGTTCATTTTATTTATTCTTGAAATACCTTTCTTTTCAAATATTTTTGTTTAAAGTTCATCTAAACTTAGGATTAATTAAAAACTTAATTAAAATATTCACTAAATAAAACTAAAACATGAATCAACTTTATAAATTACTTAGGTTAAGGAAGGAAAGAGAAGTTCTCTTCTCTTTTCCTCTCTTTATAACTTAGTAATTAATTCTTGGATTCATTTAAACCCACTCAAAACATAAAAGTAAAATCAATCCAAAATAATTAAATTACTTAAATGTAACCTTCCTCTAAGTTGAACATTCTTCATACTTAGAAAATTATAACTTAAAGACATAGCTAAGCATACAACACAAGCCTCTAAAGCACACACATTATGCTAAGTCACAACTTCTAGCTTTAGGTTAGGGCGGTGCATGATTTGATGCTTTCTTTTGTTTTGTGATATATGGTTTAGTCTGAATGTTAGGATGTATGTGCATAGAATGAATGGTAGGGCTATCTTAGTCTAACCATTATTTTTTGCAAGGGATTGTGCTTAAGGGATGCTATGATAAATAAAAATATAAATACTTTTTGCTGTGTAGGTGCTTATACCCCTAAGCATAATCTAATAGGCCAGGTGGATTTAGTCATACATGTGTGGGGTGATAAGTCCAATATACATGCTTAGAATTTATGTGGTTTGTATAGCTCTATTTTGTAGGTGTTACTTAGATTTACTTTTCCTTTTCATGTAGTTTTTTCAATTAGGATTTTGGAATGATTATTATGGGGGTTAGGATGAGCACATTGGTCATAAGATCTCATCTTATGCACCATGTGAAGCCTTTGGAGCATTCACCTTCCAATCATCCAAAAGAATGAACCAAAGAAGAAAGAAGAAAAGAATAATGAAGAAATGATGCTTGAACACCCCCACAATAATGAGTTCCATGCTTAATTGTATGTAAGTTATTTATAATCAGGGTTGTATAAGGGTAGAGCTCGACTACTCAACTTGTTTACGGGTTTGTGCGGTGGTACCCGACCACAATGACCTCTTTTTCTTTTACGATTAACTTTATAAATTGATTGATGATTTGTTTAAGCTTGTGCATTAAGTGTCATCCTTTTCCTAGTTTCTTCCTTACTTTATGTATGGCTTGGATGTGGATTAAGCTCATAGGAAAAAATATATATTTTACCAAATTTAATAATTCAAAACTAAAAATAAAGAACTCATAACCTCACCTAATGCTTAGGCTAAAAATCAAGATAAAAGAATTAGCAACCCCTTAGCTGGATGAGTACTTCTTTTGTAACAACATGCACAAATGCATATTATGTTCACTCTTGATCAGAGGACTTTCACATTTGCCAGAAAAACTTGGCTTGACCTTTGAGAGCCATGGTGGAAATACACCTTCTCCCTTCTTGCAGATTTTGGTCAATAATCGCATTTCTTATGCAGTAGGCATATGAATCCTATTAGCTTGAATCAAAAATAATTGTCCAAAAATAAAAAAATGAAATCTGAATTGCATTAGATTTAGATCATCTGAAGCATACCCTTACATGATCTAGTCTCTCTAGGGAGTGAGTTTAAGAACTTAGTCTCTTTCTAAATTAATAACAGTCTAGCTATTTTACATAAAGTATATAACTTGCTTATATGAATTTAAAATTGTAGGAGGAGTTAGTTGGCGGCCACCCAGGAAGTTGTAAGTCCAAACACTCGAGTGGTGTGTCCTCTCTTGTGGAGGCAAATCAAATACACATTTTTGACTTTAATTTAGGTTGTACTTTCAGCTCTCACCAAAGCTCCCTAGATTTAGGTTCTGAGGTTACTTTTCCCCTTTGTGGGCCATAAGCTTAAATACTCACTTCTTAGGCATTTCCTTAATCTTGTGTTATGGAATCATAAGCCATAAATTTCTTATGAAAAATTCAACTTAAATAAATTAAATCAATTTCAAAAATGTAGAGCCCAATCATAGGATAGTTTGAGATGCTCGTTGGGTTTCCTAGCATCGTGGGCATCTCTACTTATCTTCCTTTGGCTTCGATAATAACTCCCTCTCTTTGATCAATCCCATTTGATCTTCCAAAATAAACTAATCGATTGATAGTCCTACTATTAAAATCTTTTGAGACAATGATCATTTACTTTAATCGAGAGTATTCCTAAGGGATCTCATTCCTTAGGATGTAATTAACTATGGGGGCTTGTCCCTATAGAGAACTTAACGAATCTAATTTAAAATAAACCTTTCTTTACTTTTCCATGTAAAGTAGAAAAAGAATCTTTGGTACAAATGCAGACCCATTATCCTTAAGAGTCCTTGTTGAGGTGATTAGGTCCATTGTAGGGTGGTGACTTCTATCTTTTGAGATAGTACACCTCTCCTCAATGTCATACCTAATCACCCTCAACATGAACATCTACAAATTTACGTGGTGCCAAAAATGCATAAAGAAAAAGATGTATATTTCCATCCACATTTTATTCTGCATAGAGTGAAGATAGAAGTATATATCTTATTCTCTAAATGAAAATTGATGAAATTTTTACCATAAAGCACTAAAAGAAAAGGATGGGAAACACGGTGACATAGGAACCACCGGAACCTAGGAGGGAGAAAGATGATGTACGGGATATGTGATCCTCATAGTAGGTTGGACAAAATCCATGAGAGAGGGGCGCTTTTAGAAGCAAAACCAAGAGAACATGTTTTCTTAGATTCTTTCTATGGGAGTAGAACAAGGATTAGCATTCTTTACCCCATGAGAAAGCACTAACACCTTCCTTGTTGGAGTTGGGCTTTGCGCACTAGGAAAAGGCTTTTGTGATAGAAAATTGGCCACTAGATGAAGTGAACCCCATGGAGCGGTATCGAGGGGTCCATCACAGTCAAGTGCAAGATAATTTCCCCTTATTAGTAAAGTACCCCACTTCCTATTTAGGGGGTGTTGACCTCATTTTTGGAATGAGCTCTCAATCCATCCATCTTATGACACATCTAGTAATTAGGTGGACACTCAACCTAACCCTAAATGCTTAGAAGAGTTACCCATAGGAATAGGTCATGCCTTAAGAGTGTTAGGAAAATTTGCATACCCTATAGCTTTCACTTCCTCCTTTCAAGTCAAACTCTAAATCAAATCAACTTCAAATCTCAAATCACTTCCAAACTTAATTGATTTTTTTCAAACTTAAATCAATTCCAACTTAATTGATTTTCTCAAACTTAAATAAATTTCAAATGATTGAAACCCATGATTGAATTCCAAATTGCAAAAGAAAAAAATAAAAAAATTGTTCCTAAGAGACTTTGATTTTATCTTATGGACTTAGCCTAAATCTAATCCAAATCAATTCAAATTCAAAATATTTTCTCAAAACCCATTTATATTATCATTTATAATCACAAATAAAAATGAAATATAAATTCAAATATCCAAAACTAAATAATCAAATTCAAATTCAACCAAACTTCAACATAAGCCTTTCAAGTCAAAATCTTGAACTTAGCTAAATAAAATTCAAATCAAGCCAAATGCTTGATTTTTCTTCATGATTCAATCAATCCTTCAATCATGAATTCAAATATAAACATAAACTTCAATCATCAAACCAAAACTAAATTCAAAATCAAATCCAAATCAAACTCATGTTCACCCATTGAACTTGAAATTTTCAAATGAATCAAAACCCATTTGACTCCACATCACTTGCAAATGGATTTATATTTCAATCATAAGTCCATATGTGAGTTCAATCAAACTTGATTCAAGCTTTGATCAAGTCAATTGACCCACTTAGGCTCACTTGACCCAAAGTGACCTAAAGTACCCCTTTTGAGCCAAATTCTAATCCTACCCACATTGTCATTCAAGTTGAAATGAACTTCTTTGCACCTTATCAAAGAGGGGCCCATAGCTTAGTGAGTGGGGCTAAAAAACAAAAAAGAAGAAGAAATAGAAAAATTGGGAACTAGCCACTCATCCAGTGAAGGATCAATAGTTTCATCTATGGTCGCCAGAAGGATTTTATGTTCTTTGCTACGCATCGTTTCCCTTTTGTTTGCTAAGTGTAGGTTCGTTCATCATTACCGGCTTGCCTAGGCAAGTTGGTTTTGGGTCGGCACCTTTCGTTTGCCATTTGCTATCTTTCTTGCATGGGGCTTGGCTTTGTTTTCATGAGTGGGGCGTCCGTCTCCCATTACCTGGGGTCTTCCTTCAGATCATTTGATGATATGTATTTTTCTATTGGGATGAAAATAATTGCCTCAACATTAAAGATTGTATATTTTGTAGGCTATCTAGAATTATGCCCATTTTCACAATAATATGATTCATTTTTTAATACAAACCATCTCAAAAAAGTTGTGTCAGCCCAGCCTGCACTACATGTCTAAATTTAGAAAGAAAGTTTGACATTTTTTCTTTTTATTGTAGCTCTTCTGCATTCATTCCTTAAAGAAAGTGATCCATTATCCTATCTCTTCCCAAAAAAAAGAGTTGAACAAATCTTTTAGTGTTCACCAAAGTTTGAGTCCTTGGCCAGTGCATCTCTTCCTAGCAGACTCATTTACATGATCAAAGTCCCTGTGAGGTCGCTATCTGATATCCCTTCTTGAGCACCTCTCACTCACCCTAATTTAAAATTAGAATCACACATCTAACCCTTATAGAGGCTTCATTTAAGAACTCCTTTTTGGTCTGGTGGGCACTTGAGATCCTTTTTCATCAAGTCCATCTCTCCTACCAATGGTTCCTTGTGCCTTCACTCCATCACCTCGGTGAATTCGGTGTTCACTTTTTCTACTTGAAGTTGATAAAACTAGTACATACATTCCACTTTCTAAAAGTTTCAATGATTTGATGTACTATAACACCTTGGCATATGTAAACCAGTCTATAAAGAAGGTGGTTTCCAATCCAAGAATGCGATCATGCTTGATCTAGACTTGAAGGAGATCACACATTCTATTTATGAAATTTGATGAATCAATAAAAAAGCATTAGTGATAATGAATATCTAACCTTCCTGGCTTTCTACTTTTAAAGAAGTTGCTAGTGAAGACCTCTTCTTATTCCAGGTCTTGACTCATCCAAAGAATGCTATCACCTTCTCTTCTAGAAAAATAATGTGACTTGTTTGGGTGAGGGGGGCTACGATAGGTTAGACCTGAACCGGATGACAGGAAAATGAAGCAGCGAAGGCATTAGAGGTGTCACTCTCCCAAGAGCATAGCGTGGCATGCACGAAGACAAGGCTTGTGCATCAGGGATGAGATCACAGGGAACTATGTTTATTCTTTGGTTTAATGCTTCTATTTGAAAAGAAACAATAAAAAAGTTCAAAACTTCTTAGTCGCACCTTTCTTTCTTCTCGCATTAGCCCAATCAAACTCCTAAATTGGTGAATGTAGAAGTTTCATCGCTATTTTTCTACGCAACCTTGGTATCAAGCTTCCATTAGGATCACTTTCATCTAACTCTCCTTCAACCTTTGTGGTTGTTAGTGAAGTGGAAACTAGATTGCATAGTGAAATGCTATATCGATTTCAGCTAGATAGATCAAGCTTCAGACTAGGAGTTGCCATTGGTGGGATAGATCTCATTCACTCTTGAATTGAAATGTATGCTCAATTGCAACCATCTTGCTCTGTGGATTGTTAGCCAGTAGCTTTTTCTTTGCTATGCACCTTGACTCTCTTATAGAATGGAAGCCTCAAGCCTATTTCTTTTGAGACATGATTGAAGAAAAGGCTAATGTCCTGACTCAAACCTAATCCTAATGCAGTAGCTAGGCTATCCATTCTTACCTTAAATGCAGTGAAGTTAGCAACCAACTTTCAAATCAACTGACTTGAAGATAGGCCGATTGGATAAGTTCCCTAAGGTTCCAGAGTGACCAGCTAAGTATTTGATGAGAGGAGTCTCTTTCATGATTTTGAATGAGAAATCGGTGGTTGAAAGCTAGAAAGAATGAGGATGATCGATTCATCTTTTATCACAGAACATACTAACTCATCTTAGAAAGTTTTCTAAAACAAAATAAGAAGAAAAGAGATCCTATATGAAATGATCACTATATAGCGAATAGACCATCTTTTCACTAATAAGGTGATAATTTGATTTTTTTTCAAAAGTGGTTAGTGTTACTTTGTTTGGAAGTAATACCTGTTGTTTCAAAGCTAAAAATTATTTTCAATAAGGGTGAAAGCCTTCCATTCATGCATAAAGATATGGATGCTATTATCAACAAATATGTAGTAGTAAGGAGCATGTATATCCGGTAAAGCAAGAAGGAGCAAGGTGAGAATGCAATGGATAGCTTGCTATGGTATAATCCCAAACAAAGGTATTCTTATTGCCTCAATTCAGTTGATTTGGATGCCTTTTTAAAGGTCAAACACCCATTTCCTCTTTCTTTTATTTCTATTACTTTTTTTCTATTCTTATGTGAATGCATGAATGAGAGGTTGATGTGCCTGACTCCTGAGGACATGCATTTTATTTTAGGCCAATCCTAGTTAGCAATGAACTGAAAAAAAGTGATTCAGTAGTCCCATTGTAGCTACTTACTCACACTTTCGTATGACCATAGACTACCTGACTATAAGTAGAGTTTAAGGGGCATAATGTTCTCACCCAAAAGGCATTTTGGAGCCAGTGAAGTGTGAGAAATTGGGACCAGCTGGGGCAGGAAGTGAATAATGAAAGTTGTGGTTTTTCGAAATGAGAATCCATATATATAAGCCCTTAATGAATATCATCCAAAGCATACTTCATTTCATTCCAGTCTTTATTGCATTGCTTCTGGCTCAACACTCAACATTAATGACCATCTTAGAGTAATCTTTCTTAGGAAAAGTGAGAAGCATTTTGCCAATGACTACCTCCTGGCTCACAACCGGTGGGCCATTAACTAGACCTATTCTGATAGCTGTTGGGAACCAGACTTACTGCTCCACTGAAGACTACTGAAGTTAGAAGATCATTTTTGATAGAACCTTTCTTGACTATAACTTGCTACTTGAATGAGACCTTCGTTGATGGATGTGCTTAGCCTACCTAATAAATGAACATGTGATGAATAGGCCTACATACATAATGTAGCCCCAGGTCGAAAGCTAATTTCATTGTAAATAAGCATATATCACATTGACTAGTCAAAAAAATGTTTTGAGAACATGCCAAAGTCTTGATCCTAGGTGCTAATGGAGATAATGTTGATCTAAGCTAAGCCCTTAATGTATTCTAAGTAGTTTAAAACCCATTTGGTGACTCAACTCGGATCAATTGATTTTCAATAGTTTCACAAATCTTGTCCAAACATTTAGTCAAAAGAAGAAGGACATTTATAAAGGGTCATGAAAAGAGGCATTCAATTAGATAGAAGACTTTTGTCAATCTTTCTAACAAAAGCCCTATTTTTAAAAAAACTAAAGCAAGTATAGAATGAGAAGCCATGAAGCTATTATGAAATTAAGAGAAAATAGAAAAGAAAGAAGGAAAGTAAAGAAGACTAAGATAGTGAAAAGAATTCTCTAAAAAGATTTCCTATTACGCAGGGAAAAGCGCTCTCATGAAACCAACCCGTAACTTCTTTTCAAGACTTTCTTCCACTCAATTTCTAAGAAAAAGTCATTCTATATTCATACTAGGAGAGTTCCAACCTTCCATGATAATTTAGGCAATGTCCTTACCAGCCCAAGCTCCAAGTGAGAATGACATGATAAGACGTCCATCTCTCTCTTCCATTCATAATTACTTTCAGTGTCAAAGAGTCAACTATAGAAATTCTTGGGCTTCTATGATTTCTCTTTATTTATTTGCTATGCAACCTTTCCATTCACTCTAATTACTATTCAATAGGAAGGCAATTGTTCTAGCTCTTTTGGCACTTGGGCATAGACGGTCTGGTGTCCACGTATGCTTATGGTGTGCATGGCTCTTGATTGATTGCTCTTCTTTCATAAGAAAATTCTATCAAATCTTTCCCACCTTTTTCTAATTCTAAGGCATAAAGCATTCTCTTAGATAGTGAAAAGAATGGATAGAGTCATACTTCCCTATTTTTAGAATATAGCACATGAATCCATAGAAGAAGTAGATGGACTAGAATTGGATGTGAGGGAGAGAGTATAGAATGAGTGAGATCTATGTGAAGATGGAATGATTTTATTCCCACTCCTATCATGCTAAGCTTTTGATTCCTAGTGTGCCAAGCGTTCTCCCCCTATGTCTAGTACCATTAGCTTTCCAAAGCAATCCATTCCTTTTGGGCGAGCTAGTTCCTTATCTTCATTCTATCCAATCAGTGGCTTGGTTGAGGAAGCTAGAGATGGAGCAGATGTTGAAAGAGTTAGGATAACAATCAGTTAGGGAATCTATATTAGTAGTCAAAGGATTGATTTCCAGTCTATTAGCAAAGATATATTTGAGATTCAATGTAGGAGAAGCTAGAATAGAATGATCTACTTCTCACACCAATAGTACTATGGAAAGAAGTTGGATTCTTTATAGAAAGTAGTCTAATCTATCTCTCAATCAAGTCTATCCAGTAAAGTCCTTGCACTTCTTATATGCTATTCTATCCAGAAAGAATAGGGCTATGAAGGTGGTCTTATCTCTTTGACTTGTTCAAAATTTGTTATTATTAACTAGGTTCTTCTTTTATTTACAAGTTCATCTAGTCGCTTCAAGGAAGAATTCCTTTTCCTAAGAGAGAAACCAAATAGTTATCCAACGGTTGCAATTAAGCCAGTCAAAAAGGAAGCAAATGACACAAGCAAGGTAAATTAGGAGCAAAGCTGCTCACAGTCTCCATGGAATCCAGTTAGGGTCATGATAGTTTAGTTTCTTCTGATTAAAGTCATTAGTAAATAGTCTAATTGACTCAATTCTATCCTTCTTAAATCACTTCATACTTGAAGATAAGTGCGAGTTTAATTTGAAATTGTTTGGGGTACAGGCATATGCAAGTGAATAGCTTTCATAAATAAGCTTAAAATAAGCTCATAGGTGGAAATAGCATATGGTATGGTCATTTAGGCTACCTTCTATATAGATCCTCAAGGGCTCTCTTTGATCCTTGATAATCTCACCTCTTCTACTCTATTGTTTCTAAAAGCCTCATCAATCAATTTCAGTATGAAAGTCTTCTCCGCTATAGATATCATGAGGAGTAAGGACAAAGAAAGAGACTAGAAAGAAGATAGAAAGTCAGATAGCTGATGGGGATGTAGCAAAGAGCTAGTCATTTCTTTGGGATAAAAAAAGAGAGTCTTCCTCATTGTGGTTCTTACTTTGGGATCCATAAATTCATCCCAGTCTTCTAGTTAGCTTAGGATAAGAAAAGAAAATCCCATGGTTTGATTCTACTTTGGGCAATGCTAGTTCTCAAGAAAGAAAGATTCAACTTGGCTTATGATGATTTTTACCAAATAGGAACATAGAAATTTAGAACAAATAACATTTTCTTATTGCAAGATCCCTTTTTTTAGTACTTGCTCATTTAGGGTTGCTTTCATCATCACTACTCTTTTGCACTTAGACTATCCAAAGTTCTAGAAGGAAGAAAGCAATGGTAGAAAACTCTCTTTGCCACTATTGCTATCTCTCCCCATCGTGCTACTCTAACCTCCCTTCTTTGCCTTGATATCTACACTTCTATGCTATGCTACTACGATCATATCAGCTAAAGTGCTCATCTTCTCTTGCTGATTCTCTTCCATTTACTTCATTCTCTATCTTTGCTACGCACCTTGACTCACTCACTTGAATGATTTATTCATTGTTCTGCACCTTTGAACTACTTCGTACCTTAGCTTGAATCTATTTTTGGAAGGGCTACTAAATAGGAAGGCTTAGTTTAGATCTTCATTTTCTTCTGCTTAGATAGGAGCTTCAAGGAGTTCCTATTACGTAAGAGGACTCTTACAGGATGCTTTGCATATAGAATCATTGCATCCCTTAGATGGGTACCTTATACTTACAAAAGGACTTTCTCTATGAAAGGATTCATACCTAGACAAGCCTTTCATTTCACTTGTTGGAGTCAGGAACAGTACTAGGCTTGCGACACTTCCTACTCCTTGAGTCCTTAGAAAAGGAGACATTAAGATTGCAAAGAGACTCTCTTCCAGCTAAAATTTAATAATTGATGAGAGCAATGATAGATGAAAGAGTGAACTAAAAGGCATTGCTTTCAAATTTGATTTCCAAGTACCAAAAAAACTAGTAGTTCTTCCAATCATCTTGGTAATTAACATCCAGAGAACGCCTACTCCCACCTCGAATGAAAAAGAGATCAAAGGCTTAAAGCTTACTATTCTATATATAGATTCTACTTTTCAGTATGCACATAAGGATGGAAGATGAAAATCTCATTTACGGTTATGGAACGGAGATTCTTTGACTAGAATAAATCATCATAATGGATGTAAGATCAATCTAAAAGATCAAAAGCTTTATAGAATTATTAGAAAGCTATGGGACCATAAATTGATCCCTATGATTGAAGTTATATATACTATAACATAGGTCTTATATGCACAAGCAATGGAGAACATACAAAAGTTTTGAAATATTCTTTTCAGGCAATAGAACGAAACTTGTTATTACCCAAAAAAAAAATCTATCATTACAAATAATGAGTTACTACAAAGTGTCACACAATATGTATATTCTTTTTCAAGGAGGTATTATTGTTAAACGTTAAGCAATAAGCAGTTCCTTTCTCTAATAGGGTAGGGTTGATCATGTATCTACTTTCGAGCTTTCCCGTCCCAAAATTCCATCTTCTTGATAGCACAAAAATATGACTCAGATTGATCGCATCAACCCTTCCTTTTTTTCTATCTAAGATGGTATGAGAAGAAAAAGATGTCTACTACACTTCCTCCATTATTGGCCTTTGGAAATGGTAAATCAGTTCCTTTCCTTCCCAAACATCGAAGGTGCATAGCACACTCTTCACTTTCTGTCAAGTAGTGTACACCGCCAATAAAGACAAGCAATACATGGCCTTCAAGGTAGAGGTTAGGTTGCTAGCCTTAGAAGTGGTACCAAAGCACTTAGCTAAATCATCATTGGTAGATCAAAGCATAGTAAATAGAGCACAGGTGCAGGAGAGGGAAAGGTAGCAAGATCTAAGCAAAATTGACATAAGAGTGATTGAAGCGATTGGACAACTTTCCTTGGCCTTAATCATATCCCTTCCTTTCAAGAGTGAAGTTTGAAGGAGAGAGAAAGTGATTTTATCAAATAGGCTAGCTTCACTAATGAAATTAAATATAAGAATAGAAACCATACTACCTAAAAGCATACCGCCCAAACAAAGGATACCATCTTAGGCATAGCAAAAGGCAATGGTCAACAAAACTATTCTACCCTAGCCACCCAAGCCGATATCATAGACAAGGAAGGAAAGGTGGCCTTGGCTGGGTCAGGCTCTCTGAAGTAGTCAATCTTAGCCTCTAGGACCGGCCTAAGGTACTATGGGAAGAGCTTTCTTGATCCACTATACTTCAAATGGAAGAAAAAGTTCACTTTTCTTTCAATATTCTAGAATCAGAATATCTCCCAAAGAAGAAGACACACACACACATAAGCACAGTCAAAGAAAGAGGAAAGGTTGGTTGGAAGTAAAGGCTATTCCTTATCTTTGGGAGTTACTATAAGTAGCCATGTAGGCAACTAAACCTAATTCCTTTGGGAAGGCTTTCATCAGCCTTTGGTACCTAGATACTTTCAATCCCTAATTCCGCTCATACCAAGGAAGAGTTTTTTTATCGACTATATGTCTAGTTGAAAAATCAAGATAGGTACATGAGATGAAAGATAGGACAAATGCCATAAAAAGAGAAGGAGCTACTTGAGAATTTGCTTCAAAATCAAAAGGCTATCCAATGGGGTGATAGCGAGAGATTAAGTGATGATAGTGCTAAATCTAGCACTAGTAATCAAAGAAATATCCAATTGCAGGGGAAAGAGATGGCACAAGTGAATCAGCTGTGTGGACTTCTTGAAGGCTACTAGCTTGAGAAGATAAGAGATGACAATAGGAATGGCATTGAGTTAGTGTCTTGCCCCTGATGATATTGAATAAGAACTATTTTAGAATCTTGCATAGAAGGGGAGCCAATGGAGAGACTTCCTCTATTGAGTCTAAGGAGTGAGCTAGCTGCACTTTCTATCTTCTCATCTTTTTTCTCATGATTCAAACATTGTAGGCCAAAAAAGAAGGAAAGGAATGATTCTCCAACCATAACCAATCGATTTTAAAATAGAAACATCTTATCAATAAGGGAGAAGATGGATGGTGAGGACAAATGATCCAGGTAAGTGGAAGAGAAGCAAGAGCAAAAGATTTTGCATTGATATTTTCTCCTTGGTCTCCCCCTCTTTCCTTCCTTGCAATGGGCTGCATGTGTGCCTAATAAGATTGAAAAGCATGCACTAAGGGAAGGAATAACTTAGTATTAGAAGGAACTGGGCTATGCAGACATTCTACCACTGCACGATTAGTTAATCTAGGGTTCTCCTACTGACATTCTGGCTTCGTTAGGGATGGATATAGTCTCAATGGCTTCACCTAAGTCCCTTGCTTTAAGGGCTATCACACTTTCAATGGTACTGAGACTATACCTACCACTACCCTTTGGAAAGCCAATATCTCGAGTGTAGAAATAAATACCATATCATAGAGTATGATAAAACTAGTAGCTTTGAGTGTTCATGACCTGAATCAGCATAATGAGATGTTGATGAGGGTACAATATAGAAAAGAATTAACTTTAGTTAGAGCTTGAATTAGAATATCCTTTAGTCACCCTAGGTGAGGATTTCGGCAAGTTGGAAAGATAGATCAAGCTTAGCCTCTTGATTGAAAGATGTCGATTGCAAAAGAAGTTGCATTAGTGTTTTAGATAACTACTTTTAGGTCTAGAGATTCATCCCCTAGTCTATGAGAAAAAGGAACTACTAGCTTTCATTTTAGTCAGGCTTATAGCCATCCAACTTTCCTTCCATTTCAAAGGGCTTTCCTATGTTATCGTATAAGAAGCCCAGAGTAGGCTGCTATTAAATCTAGCTATTCAGAAGTGACATACTTCAGATACGAATTAATAGGAAGAGAAAGGGATTAATGAAACATACCTATTCTTCGCACTGAGAAAAGATTTAGGTAATCTCATGATCTCCATGGGCCTGTAACCAGAATCACACCTCGGGGAACCGGTAGGAAAGATTGTCTATAGGTTTCTTCCTCCCACACCAATACTATAATCAGGTTAGATTATGCTTTCTTAAGAGGAAGAGCATAGGTAAGCCAACCTTTTCTTCATCACCAATGATTCCCATCAGGATAGCCATTTCAAAGTGACAACTGCTTTGTAGTCAAAAGGATGAGTGATTCAGAGTTGACTTGCTTGTCTAAGTCATGTTTGTTATGCTAGTACCTCTATAGAGCGACAAGAGTAATCCTTGGTCCAAGCTTTTTGTAAGCTAGAAACTTGAAAGAGTCGAGCTGGTAGAAAGCACCCATCTTAAAGAGCTTTAGGTTGTGGAATAATAAATTATTGGATGAAATGCCTTTTAGCAATTGAATCAACTTCTGGTGATGAATAAGAAGAAGGTGTTGTGAAGAAGGATTGCACTAGTACCACACCCATGGAATGAGTAAAAAAGTTTATTTAGATCCCCACCTTTGATCATATTCATGGAGTAGCTCACTCGTGGTTTCATTTCACATTGATGTTGAAGATTAAAATCTTACTTGCCTTGCTAATACATAACTTGTAGGATTACACACTTGAAAAACCTTTAGAGAAAGAGATGAACCCACATACCAATGCTCTTTAAATTCCTTCGGGACTTGGTTGGATAAACATTTGGAAAGGAGCCAGCTGTCTGACCCTCCTTGGTTGAATTCTCTATTGGGTGGATTGATAGTTATGATTCCTAAGCATATGAATCTAACCCCTTTTTTTAGTCTCATTCCTAAATATGGTTGTAGAAGCCACGAGACCAATTGACTTAACCATTTCTTTCGAAATGACTATAAAACATTCTACTTGATTGGCTAGATAATGGAATGGAAGAATCTAGCCTGTCCTCGACTACTGGTTTAATGATAGATTAGGATGGGGGGTTCTCCCTTCGATCCAATCCTTTCTGTGATCCATGGTCTCTTTGTGTCTTCACGTTGAATCATATATTCTGATGAAAGATGATTCTCTTTCTATACCTCATTATCGAGAATAAGAGTCACTATCTATCTATCATATACATATCAACAAATGTGATTCCAAGGATTGGTCAATTGTCCCTCGCCAGTAGCAAGAGGAGGAGAAACAAATGATGTCTCAGCCTGGGTACATATAAGCCAACTATTCCCTCTCTTCTACTCAGTGAATTTGAAGTGGAGCATGGATTCAACCTTCTATTACTCTCATCATCCTTCTTGATCGACTAGATGGGTCGACCCCAGAAGTCCTCCCCTAAGTTTGGTTTGTGGGTGGTAGTCTAACTAGATTGGTACCTCATTGAGCTAAGGTAAGTTAAGGTTTGCCACTCCACAGTTGCTCTATAGTTATGTCCTTAAAAGCTAATTGAGTCATGACGTGCAGCAAACTAATCCTCTATGTCTCAACAACCACTATGAATATACTTGTTTGTCTTTATACCTGACTCTACTTTCAAATTTCTAGATTTGGTCCCCACTTTGGTGCCCGACTTGGCTAACTCTGGATTTCTTTGTTCTACCCTTTGCCACTGAGTTCAAACCATGGTCATTCTTCCTACAAAAATTGGTAATTGTATGAAGATTGGATCCTAAGTAGCTATAGCATGCTTGGGTTGGATGAACAACCAAAAGAATTATCTATAGCAAGAGCACACAAGATTGACCATTTCTTATCACAACCCTTCTTTGTGGCAGAAGTCTTTACTAGTTCTTCAAAGAAATATGTTGGTCTCACAAAAATAATTAGGGGGTTTCATTTCATCCTTTCTGGAGAATTAGATGGTCTTCTCGAGTAGGTCTTTTCTTTTGTGGGTAACATCGATGATGCTACCGTGAAAGCTATAACTTAGAAGAGAAGAGAAATTGAAGTAATGACTTGAAATCTTTGTGTCCTGACTCCTAATTGAATAATTTGGGATTCTGAAGTGAATGAGATTCTTTTCTCTACTAAGAGTGGGAAAATTGGGATATTACCAAACCATGCCCCCATTGCCATGGCTATAGACCTAATAGGTCTTTTGAGAAGATGACTAAACAACTGATTATTCAATAAGATTTTAGGTGTAATGATAGATCAAGAAGCTCGACTAGAAGAGGGGAAATTTGTTGTTATATATGGTGATTCTCCTAGCTTCTCTCAAATTTACTATTTGTAAAATAGAGAGGAGAAGTGAGTTATAGAACTCTTCCTCTATTAGTTCCCTGGAATGAAAGAGTAAAAATTGATTCATGAGGAGTGAGCTAGCTGTACTTTTTGTCATCTCATCTTCTTTCTCCTGATTCAGTCATTGTAGGCAAAAAAAAGAAGCAAAAGAATGATTCTCCAACCATAACTAATTGATTTTCAAACAAAAATATCTGATCAATATGGGAGAAGATGGATGGTTAGGACAAATGATCTTGGTAGGTGGAATAGAAGCAAGAGCTAAAGCTTTTCCATTGAGATTTTCTCCTTTGTCTCCCCCTCTTTTCTTTCTTGCAATAGGCTTCATGTGTGCATAATAAGATTGAAAAGGGTGCACTAAGGGAAGGAATGACTTAGTATTATAAGGAACCAGGCTATGCAGACATTGTACCACTGAATGATTACTTAACCTAGGGTTCTACTACTAACATTCTCGCTTCATTGGTGATGGATATAGTCTCGATGGATTGCCTAAGTCCCTTGCTTGAAGGACTATTGCACTTTTAATGGTACTATGATTGTACCTATCACTACTCTTTAGAAAGTTAGTATCTCGAGAGTAGAAAGAAATATCATATCATAGAGTATGATAGAACCAGTAGCATTGAGTGTTCATGACCCGAATCAGCATAAGGAGATATTGATGAGGGTACAATATAGAAAAGAATTAGCTTTGGTTTAGAGCTTGAATCATAATATCCTTCAAGTCACCCCAAGTAAGTAGTTCGGCAAGCCAAAAAGATCGATTGAGTTTAACCTCTTGATTGAAAGAAGTTGGTAGAAAAATAAGTGGCATCAGTGTTTTAGATAACTACTTTTAGGTCTAGAATTCATCCCCTAGTCTATGAGGAAAAGGAACTACTGGCTTTCATTTCAGTCAGGCTTAGAGCTGTCCATTTTTCCTACCAATTCATAAGGGCTTTCCTTTGCTACCATATAAGAAGCCCACAGTAGGCTACTATTCGATCTAGCTATCCAGAAGTGACATACTTCAAAATTAATGAAGAGAAAAGATTTAGGTAATCTCGTGATCTTCATGGGACTGGACCCAGAATCACACCACAGGGAACTGGTATGAAAGATCATTTGTAGGTTTCTTCCTTTCACACCCATATAGTAGTCAGGTTAAATTAAGCTTTCTTAAGAGGAAGAGCACAGGTAAGCCAACCTTTCTTCATCAGTCGATGATTCCCATCAAGATAGCCATTTCAAAGTGACAGTTCCTTTGTAGTTAAGAGGATGAGTGATTCAGAGTTATCTTGCTTGTCAAAGTCATGTATGTTATGCTAGTTCCTTTATAGAGCAGTAAGAGCAATCCTTGGTTCAGGCTTTTTGTAAGCTAGATACTTGAAAGAGTCAAGCTGGTACAAAGCACCTGTCTTAAAGAGTAAGAAACTATTGGAGGAAATGCCTTTTTATCAATTGAATCAACTCCTGGTGATGAATAAGAAGAAGGTGCTGTGAAGAAGGGAATGATTGCACTAGTCCCACACCCACAGAATGAGTAATAAGGTCTATTTAGATCCCCCACCTTTGAGCATTTTCATGGAGTAGCTTGCTTATGATTTCATTTCACATTGATGTTGAAGATCAAAATCATACCTCCCTTGTAGGATTGTACACTTAAAAACCTTTAGAGAAAGAGATGAACTCACATACCAATGTCTATCTTTAAACTCCTTCTGGGACTTGGTTGGATAAATGTTTG
Organism: Cymbidium sinense; assembly: GCA_021442155.1. Classification (NCBI taxonomy): domain Eukaryota; kingdom Viridiplantae; phylum Streptophyta; class Magnoliopsida; order Asparagales; family Orchidaceae; genus Cymbidium; species Cymbidium sinense. The sequence goes on from CM038214.1 coordinate 118,866,680, forward strand.
GAAAAGAGCCAGCTGACCTACCCTGCTTGGTTGAATTTTCCATTGGGTGGATTGATAGTTACTTGACTGAAACTTCCCTAAGCATATGAATGTAACCCCTTTTTTAATCTCATTCCTAAATATGGTTGTAGAAGCCTTGAGACCAACTGACTTAACTGTTTCTTCCAGACTGACTTTGAAACCTTATGCTTGATTGGCTAGATAGTGAAATGGAAAAATCTAGCTTATCTTCGATTGCTGGTTTAATGACAGATTAGATGGGGGGTTCTCCCTTCGATCCAATCTTTTCTGTACCCATGGCCTATTTGTCTCTTGCCGTTGAATTGCATATTCTGATGAAAGATGATTCTCTTTATGTACCTCACCATCAAGAGGAAGAGTCGCTATCTATCTATCCATATACATATCAATAAATATGATTCCAAGGATTGATCGATTGTCCCTCACCAGTAGCTAGAGGAGGAGAAACAAATGATGTCTCAGCCTGGGCACCTATAAGCAAACTATTCCCTCTTTTTTGCTCAGTGACCTTGAAGTGGAGCATGGATTTGACCTTCTATTCCTCTCATCACCCTTCTTGATTGACTAGATGGGTTGATCCTAGAAGTCCTCCCCTAAGTTTCGTTTGTGGGTGGTAGTCTAACTGGATTGGTACCTCATTGAGCTAAGGTATGTTAAGGTTTACCACTCCACAGTTTGCTCTATAGTTATGGCCCTAAAAGCTAATTGAGTCATAAGGTGTGAAGCAAACTAATCCTTGTGCCTCAACAACCACTATGAATATGCTTGTTAGTCTTTATACCTAACCTTGCTTTCAAATTTCTAGCTTTGGTCCCCTACTTTGGTGACCCGGCTTGCTTAACTCTGGATTTCTATGTTCTACGCCCTTTGCCACCTGGGTCAAACCATGGTCATTCTTCCTACAAAAATTGGTAATTATGTGGAGATTGGATTCTAAGTAGCTATAAGATTGTTAGGTTGGATGAACAATCCAAAGAATTCACTATAGTAAGAGCACGCAAGATTGAGCATTTCTTATCACAACCTTTCTTTGTGGCAGAAGTCTTTACTGGTTCTCAAAGGAAATATGTTGGTATTGTAAAAATAATTTTGGGGTTTCAATTCATCCTTTGTAGAGAATTAAATAGTCTTCATAAGCAGGTCTTTTCTTGGGTAGGTAACATCGATGATGCTATCGGGAAAGCTATGAACTTAGAAGAGGAGAGAAATTGAAGAAATGTCTTGAAATCTATGTACTGACTCATAATTGAATATTTTTGGGCTCTGAATGAGATTTTTTTTCTAATAAGAGTGGACAAATTAGGATATTACCAAACCATGCCCCCATTGCCATGGCTATAGACATAAATCTTTCGAGAAGATGGCTAAATGACTGGTTATTCAATAAGATTTTAGTTTGAATGGGAATTATAGTTCTTTCTACTTCTCGAGGTATAATGAAAGATCTAAAAGCTCTACTAGAAAAGGAAAAATTTGTTGTTATATATGGTGATTCTCCTGGCTTCTCTCAACTTACTATTTGTAAAATAGAGAGGATAAGTGAATTATAGAACTCTTCCTCTATTAGTTTCCTGGAATGAAAGAACAAAAATTGATTCATGAGGGTTTCATTACTGAATCACTTCCTAATGGTATGTTTTGTGTTCAATTAGATAATGAAGATCTAATTATAGGTTAGATTTTAGGGAGAATCTGGTGCAGTTTTATAGGTATACTACCCGGAGATAGAGTCAAAGTCAAAATGAGTCGTTATGATTCAACTAGGGGACGTCTAATTTATTGACTTTGCAAAAAAGATTCAAATGATTAGATCATTCTTTGAAACATCCTTTTTGTAGGGAGAAGTTCAAAAATGCAAGAAACTGATTTTTTCCAAAAAAAAGAGATTCAGAATGAGAATGAGAAATATGAAAATAAGGTCTTCTATTTGTCAAATTTGTGAAAAATATCACTTGATTCATAGGCGGGGGTGAATTATATTCATTTGTTCCAATCCAAGACATAAATAGAGATAGGGTAATCCTTCTCAAGTTTTGAATCAAGAACTTTTTCAAAGAAAGAACCCATGTACATGTAAAAAAGAAGAAGAAAAATTCATTTTCATATAAAATGGATATCCCCATATCTTACTATAGATTTATGATTCTTTTTTCTTTTCTTCTTATGAATATGATCTAAGAAAATATGACACAACCTATAAAAAATTAGTTTACATAAGAATGCATGTATTGGTTCAAAATAGAATGAACATAGAGTACCAAAAGAAGTAATTCATGTTTAAGTGAGTTTCCACAAGATTATTATAACTGTTATAGATGTACGAGGTCAGGTGGTTTCTTGGGCTTCCGCAAGTACTTCTAGATTCAGAGGCACAAGAAAAGGAACACCCTATGCTGCTCAAGCCATGGCATTTCAATGTATTCATAGATTAGTTGATCAGGCTATGCAATGTTTCATTTGTTATGATAAAGGGTCCAGGTCTTGAAAGAGATGCAGCATTACAAGCCATTCGTAGAAATGGGATGTTATGAAGTTTTGTATGTGATGTAACACCCATGATGCATAACGGATGTTGCCCCTTAAAAAAGATGCTTGTAAAAAGAAAAATTCATAAGATTTCAAGAGAAATAAATGATTCAATGATCTGATCCAAAAGAAAAAGAAGATTATGGTTGAAGAAGTAGCATGATCCACTCAAACACTATAGTGAAAATGTGTTAAATCAGGAGTAGGAAGCAGACATTTTTCTTATGGTCATTTCATTCTGGCACCACTTATGAAAGGTCAAGCCGATACCATAGGTATTGCCATATGAAGGGCTTTACTTAGAGAAATAGAAGGAACATGTATCACAGTATAACATCTGAAAATAAAAAATGAATATTCTACGATAGCATGTATTAAAGAATCAATACATGAGATTTAATGAAATTTGAAAGAGATTGTATTGAGAAGTAATCTCTATGGAGTTAGGGATGCATCTATTTGCATCAAGGGTCCCAAATACATAACACCTCAAGATATAATCTCACCACCTTATGTAAAAATAGTTGACACGACATTGCATATAGTTAACCTGATAGAACCAACTGATTTGTGTATTGAATTTCAAATCAAGAGAGGTCATGGATATCATCTAAAATTATCAAATGACTCTCACGATGAAAGTTATCCTATAGATATTGTATCTATGCCTAGTTAAAATGCAAATCATAATGTTCATTCTTATGGGAATGGGAATGAAAAATAAGAAAGACATTATCTATAAATATGGACAAATGGAAGTTTCTGTCCTAAAGAAGCACTTTATGAAGCTTCTCATAATTTGATTAATTTATTGATTCTTTTTCTACATGCAGAGTAATAGGACATGAATTTTGAGAAAAATGAAAATAGATGGAATCTTTTTTCATTTCAAGATATATTCACTAATCTCAAGAAAAATAAAAAAAAGAATTCCATTGACATGTCTTTTTATTGACCAATCAGAATTGTCTTCGAGGACCTATAATTGTCTCAAAAGGTCTAATATACATACATTCTTAGACATTTTGAATCACAGTCAAGAAGATCTTATGAGAATGGAAGATTTTCTTATAGAAGATGTAAAATAGATATTGGCAAGAGAACAAGCACTTTCTTTCCCAAGGGATTACCTTAAGACTCGAAATGCAATAAGGTACGCTTTCTTACCAGATTGCCTATAAGACCTAAAAAATATTCCTAAAAGGAGAATAGCAGGAACTGAAACTGGATCTCAAACTATAGGTAAGGAAACTACATCCAATGCAAGCTTTGAGGGAATTCACTTATTTACCTAGGCAAAAAGGAAGAAGCACGATCATCTTTTTTCATGAATGAGGAAAGGAAAATCAGACTTAATGGAGTGTGGCCAAGCAAAGACCTTACCTTAAGTGGAGTAACCAGTGCAAGAAAGAGGAGCTAAGCATGATGCATACTCCGCTTTGAATGCTTATCCTAGCAAGAAAGGAAGCTCAGAACCAAGGCGCTAGTGCTCTCTACTTGTTTACTATGTATAAACTAGGCAAAACCTCTTTGGAAAGCTAGTAGAGTCAAAGGATAGGTAGGTCAAGCTTCCAGTGAGAAAGTCTATTTCATTTCATTTCTTCATAGCTCATAGCAGATTACCTGTACCCTCCTTGAAAGACTAACATCTTTTATTCAAATGATATTCTTCTTATTATTATGTATGTAGGAATCCTACTGTTCCAACATTCAATATAGAACATGCTTTATTCACCTTCTATTCTAATGTCAGGATCTTTTTCTTTCTTCTTGAGCTAATAGTAGATGGTCAGAGGAGTTAGAGAATGGGTAGGCATACGAGGCATGTAGTTTCTTTGCAGATGAGTTTCTAACTTTCTATTTCTTAATAGTGCATATTCCTTATCTGTTAGACCTTGATCTAGTTCAAGTTTTCATCTAGTGCCTTTGAAAATTTGAATGTATAACCAGTTCATGGGTTGACCAAAAGCTCTTTTTGGGTCCTTCCTTAAGTCAAGAGGTTTGAGATCCAGTTTCAGTAGTGGCATTACTTGTATCCGTAATAGTATAGAATATTGAAGTTGTGTTCCATTCAATTTGAGTTATGTTTTCAAGGTGGTAGATCTATGAGTCTATTATAGTGAGTGAGGAAAGAAGTTTTAATGCTACTTTTTATCCATTTAGAGATGCAGTTTAGTGGCAGTCTCTTTAGGTTGAGTAAGAAGCTTTATCTCTATAGGTTGTGATCATCTTGAGGCTTCTTCAGCAAGAAGTCATAATGTAACTAGTAACCTTCAAATGCAATAAAATGCATCTTTTTTAGCTTCTACATGTGCCCCTACTTAAGCTTTACACAAATCAAAAACTAAGGGCCCAAAAGCATATTGATTGAACTCTAAGTCTTTTTTATGCTTGTTCATTGTGTCTCTCAACTCTAGGGGTCTTGCTCCTCTAAGAGGGGACAATTGAAGAAGAATGAAGAGAGAGATTAGGTTCTTATAGAAACATTTACATGGAATCGAGAACTAGTAGACCTATTCTCCAACAAGTCAAAATTGCTCTTCTTTTTAGATTTGATAGTAGTCAATCACTCGGAGCTTGAGTCTTAGTTCAATCCTTTCTTTTACCTGAATGGCTTGGTGGTATAATTTTGCTTGACTTGACAAGATCAGTTATGTTTATGTTTATTATGGAATCGATTCCACTTGACTTTATTTGGCAGTGGATCAGCTAGGCCTTTTGAAAGCCACTATGATGTTTAGATTTACCTCCCACTTTGAAAGCATCTTTCCTTCCCATTGATCCCCACTTATTCATCATCAGCAAATATAGTAACTAGCATATCATCGATATCGACCACGAACTTGACAATTTTTTGTTTTTGTGGCGTAGATGGGGAAGGGCCCTGTTGAATGGGATAAAATTATTTCAAATAGGAAAGTGAATGATGCCTCGATATCTACCACATTGAAATGGATCGGATCTTGAGGCCCAATCACAAGGTCAATAAGAAGGACTCTACTCAACCCTCCATGTTGATGGAGGTTGGATTCTCTATGTAATGTAAGTTAGCTTTCATGCTAGCTTCATGGTTAATGTAAGTAGAGAAAAACTAATTCTCAATAGAGCATTAAGCTAATAAATGTCTTTGGAAGACTAGGCATGATTACAAGTCTTAATGTGAAGCCTAGTGTTCCCATTTTATTCGCCTTATAGCTTGTTAAGGGAGTCAAGAAGAATGAAAAAATCCTTGTGGTTTCTGAAACCCCCTCTTCTCAGGAGATAGGGGTTCCTCTTTAGCCTTTGAGGCTTGATTTTGATCATAGTTCTTTTAGGACAGGGGTCCCCTCATGTAGTACGCCAGGAAAGTGTAAGTGATGGTAGTCATAATTTGATCCTTGTTCGGATTCTCAACCTTGAGGAGTGCAATATGTAAAGACTTTCTAGCCCAAAAAAACTCCTTAGATATATTAGAGCTCATGGAATTCTCACCAATTTTAACTTAGCCTCCAAAACATATATCTTGAATTCTCACCAATGCAAGCTTTGAGGGATTTCGCTGATTTACCTAAGAGAAAAGGAAGAAGTGCAGTCATCTTTTTTTTCGAATTGGGAAAGGAAAATATGACTTAATGGAGTGTGGCCAAGCAAATTCCTTACCTTAAATGGAGTTTCAGTGCAAGAAAGAGGAGCTAAGCATGAAGCAAACTCCATGTTGAATGCTTTTCCCAGCAAGAAAAGAAGCTCATAACCAAGGTGCTACTGCTCTCTATTTCTTTACTATGTAGGCAAGGGATAGGTAGGTCAAGCTTCCAGTGAGAAAGTCTGTTTCTTTCATTAAGTTATTTTATCATAGCTCATAGAAAATAACATGTACCCTCCTTGAAAGACTAGCCCCTCCTATTCAAATGATATTCTTTTTATTATTATGTAGGTAGGAATCCTATTGTTCCAACAACCAATAGAGAACATGCTTTGTTTGCCTTCTACTCTAACTCCAATATCTTTTTTTTCTTCTCGAGCTAATATTAGCAGGCCAGAGAAGTTAGAGAATGGGTTGGCATACAGCCACATAGTATCTTTTCAGATGAGTTTTTAGCTTTCTATTTCTTAATAGTGCATATTCCTCATCAATTAGACCTTGATTTAGTTGAAGTTTTCATCTAGTGCCTTTGAAAATTGGAATGTATAGCTGGTTCATGGGTTGATCTAAAGCTCTTTTTGGGTCCTTCCTTAAGTCAAGCGATTTGAGATCTAGTTTTAATAGTGGCATTACCTATATCTGCAACAGTTTAGAATCTTTGATGTTGTGTTCCATTCAATTTGAGTTATGTTTCCAAGGTGGTAGATCTATGAGTCTATTATAGCAAGTGAGGTAGGGAGTTTAAATACTACTTTTATTCATTTAGAGATGCAATTTCAGTGGAAGTCTCTTTAAGTTGAGTAAAAAGCTATATCTCTATAAGTTATGATCATCTTAAGGCATCTTCAGCAAGAAGTCATAATATAACTAGTAACCTTCAAATGTAATAAAATGTGTACTTTCTGGCTTCTACATGCGCCCCTACTTAAGCTTTACACAAATTAAATAATAAGGGCCCAAAGGTATATTGATTGGACTCTAAGCCTTTTTTATGCTGGTTCATTCTGTCTCTCAGCTTTAGGGGTGCTGCTCCTCTAAGCAGGGACAATTAAAGAAGAATGAAGAGAGAGATTATGTTCTTATAGATACATTTACATGAAATCAGGAACTACCAGACCTATTCTCCAATAAGTCAAAGATTTCTCTTCTTTCTAGATTCGATAGTAGTCAGTCACTCAGAGTTGGAGTCTCAGTTCAGTCCTTTCCTTCACTTGAATGGCTTGGCGGTATGGTTTTGCTTAACTTGACAAGATCAGTTATGTTTACATTTGTTATGGCGGCGCACTTGACTCTATTTATCAGTGGACCAGCCAGGCCTTTTGAAAGCTACTATGATGTTTAGATTAACCACCCTCTTTGAAAGCATCTTTCCTTCCCATTGATCCCCACTTATTCATCATCAATAAAGATAGTGACTAGCTTTTCATTGATAACGAGCATGAACTTGACAATTTTTTATTTCTATAGCATAGATGGGGAAGGGCCCTGTTAAATGGGGCAAATGTCTTCTAAATAAGAAAGTGAATGATGCCTAAATATCTATCACATTGAAATGGATCGGATCTTGAGGCCCGATCACAAGGTCAATAAGAAGGACTCTACTCAACCCACCATGTTGATGGAGGTTGGATTCTCTATGTAATGTAAGTTAACTTTTATGCTAACTTCACAGGTTGATGTAAGTAGAGAAAGACAAATTTGCTATGGAACTTTAAGCTAATAAATGTCTTTGGAAGACTAGGCATGATTACAAGTCTTAATGTGAAGACTAGTGTTCCCACTTTATTCGCCTTGTAGCTTGTTAAGTCAAGAAGGATGGAGAAGTCTTTGTGGTTTCTGAAACCCCCTCTTCTCGGGCGATAGGGGTTCCTCTTTAGACTTTGAGGCTTGATTTTTATCATAGTTCTTCTAGGATAGTGGGTCCCCTCGTGTAGTATGGCAAGAATGTGTAAGTGATGGGAGTCATAATTTGATATTTTTTTAGATTCTCAACCTCGAGGAGTGTGATATGGTCCATTGAGATTGAAAGACTTTCTAGCCCGAACAAGCTCCTTAGAGTTCATGGAATTCTCACCAATTTCAACTTAGCCACCAAAATAGATATCTTGAGGTCTCCACCCCCGGGGTGGTCTCAAGTAGTCCTGAATTAGGTGTTGTAGTGCTGATGCCAGAACGGGTTGAAATCCAATTGAGACATTCTATCAAGAATTTGTCATTTGATTTTGATAATTTTGTCTATTTCCTTATCCAAAATAATGATACTCCTTTGACCTATGTGATGCATAAGAAGTATATCTTTCATTGTCTTCCTCACAGAATCTAGATTAAGTTCAAGCGGAATAGCCTAAATGGGATTATCATGGGGGTTTGAATGGGCGACTTCTTCATCACAAAAGGGCTCTTCTAAGACTCTAGATCAAAGAAAGATAATCTTTTTGCATCTTTCTTTGCTACATAACCTTCTGGTCAAGAACTCAAAAACTAGATAGTTATTCACTGACTACTCATACAAGAAGAAGTCTTTTTCTATCTAGAGGTTGATTTGTTCAAAATAGAATGTCTCAACTGGATAAATTGATTTATTTGACACAATTCTTCTAATTATTCCTTCTCTTTTTTTACTTTTTCTATTTTTATATGCAATGATGGAGATGGAATACTTGTGTTATATACTATGATATGATTAAACAAATTTCAAATTTTTTTGTTACTTGATTTTGATTAGCATTTTGTCCGTAGGTTTGTTTATTTTAGGCTTCGATTTGCATCTTATTTTTCAAAAATTGGAATCTTTTTGGAAATAGACACTCCATTTAATTACAAAGGGGTGGGAAGTAGGTATCTTTTTATCAACCCTTTTCGCTTTGCTAAATCTAGAGGATGCAACCACTCTAGGTAACATTAACATGACATTTTCATACAGTGATTCTACTTCGAGCCCAAAAGTGGCTCTTCCCACCTCATCAGTACCCTCAATATCAAGTGGGGATAGCTCACTATTTGAGCAGTGATTTGGTACCAAAAAAGAAGAATCCTCTTCAGTTAGGTCAGCGATAGTATGAAAGAAGGTCTTCCACCAACCCAATCCTCTTCCTCTTCTCCTACCATAGAGCCCCAAGTTCTTGACAACCCTATAGTCTAGGATGTGAAATCAAAGGGGGAAGAACTGGTTTCTTCATATAGAAATAGAGGGCACAAAAGGGAGTTCATCGAGAAGATTCAATTCATCTGACCTTCTTTAGGCTTCTCGAAAAAAGCAATGAAAGATTTTTAAAGTTATTGAGGAACTCTTATCTCAACAAAGGGAAAACTCGGCTCAAAATGCTGCGGTGAGGCTAGCTCTTCGCATCCAAAAATGGAAAAAAGAAAGAGGGAGGTCCATATTATAAGATGGAGTCATATGACCCGAGAGTCTCGCATACGGTTCCTTTGAGAAGGGTTTGATTATAGTTTTCAATCTATCTTAATGGAATGAAGCAGTCAATAGTGCGATAGCAAACAACAATGAAAGCTAAGTATGCAACAAGTAATCTTGCTCGCTCCTGTTGGTAGGTGGGAAGGGTTGGGACATAAGTGAGGCTGGAAAGCTGCTCTTTCTCTGTATAGCATGTGGTGGGAAATGATCTTAGTGAGAGGCCCTTACTCCTATAGGCACCTAAAGGTACAGAGTCTAAAAGCTTGGTAATAAATGCTACTTTTAGCTATTGTAATGAATCGACTACATCAGTTATGGGAATAAGTAACCTACCAATAGTTTCTTATCTGATCGACATATCATTTGTTATTGAATTAACTGCTTAGGAAGGTTTGTAGGAAATGAATCAAACATATTAAAAGAACATGGAATGGTATGTGATAGTAGCCTTCTTCAAACTATTACCCACATGTATAATAGATAACATCCCATGCCTTTGCTCTTCTACCTTTGTCTGGAAGGCTACATCTAGGCACAAGTTGCCTCTCATCCACCATCACCATCCCACCAAGGTGAGGTAGTAGTGCCACTTTACTGCCACAAAGAAGTCATTGCCCAATATGATACCGAAATCATCTAACAACACTACCCTTTTTTTAGATTTAATTGTCCACTCCAAGCACCAATGCTCATGTGCTCACCATAGGCCATACCCAGGGCTACCGAATTGAAATCTGGCATGGATTCTGACCCACCAGGTCTTTCCCTTGCTCTCTTGTCCATCTGCTTTAGGCTTAGCTTTGCCACCATATTTCTCTTTCTTCCCTCATCTTATTCTTGTCCTTTGACTTGGGCTTACTGACATTAAATTTAGAAGACTTCCCAAGCTTATAAGAAACTATTAAGTAGCATCCATGGGCTGAGGCTTATGCTTGATTTCTTTAAATTAGCTCTTGCACAATTCTTTTCAGCAAGGAAGGAATAGATCCTTCAATTGAATTCTTTCTTCCTATCTTTCCAATCATAAGATAGCCAACATAAGCATCATCCACCATCCATCTTCTCCACCATAGTTTGTTGGCATCCTCGTTGAGATAAATGCTGGTGATTTTGACCTTTTCTTCCTCTGCAACATGAGCAGCCTTGAAGTACTCCTCCATATCCTAGAGGAAGTTCTCCAAGTCACTGGTATTTTGAGTGCCACTGAATGATTTCAGGTATGGGATGGTAGAATCGAGAGCCTTTGTTCAATCTCCTTGCATCACCACATATTCTACTTGTTCTTCCGTGATATGCTATTCAACATATCTTCTTTTATCAAAGCTTATATCATCGACTTCATATCTAGAAAAAAATAGTCCTCTCACGATCTAGGGCTTTTTCGCTCTTTGGCTTAGCGCTAAGTCAAATGATGATCAAGAAGTCTATAATTAATGGATAGGATTCCTCTTATCTTATTTAGCTATTATCCCAACCCTCCCCTAGGACAAAGGAAGGCTCTTTCATGCAATGCAACATTTCTTCTAGCATTGTACTACAATTCCTTTACTTCATATATGAGAATTTGAATATCTATGACCATAAACTTGAAAAACTAAACCCTAGCTCAGCTTCCTAGCATGATGCTAGTAGAGACTGGATTAGAACCTGGAATGATCTTCCACTTGTTTGTCAGGAAATCTCACCTCATAGTGGGCTTCTATTTTCTTGGTCATCTTCAAAGGATCCCTTAAGAGTTAAACTCTCTCTCCCCTTCTTCTAGCATCACAGCCTATTCTATTCTCTACTCTATACCAGCTTCTAAAATATGTTCTACAGCCAAGCTAATGGGATTGATCTCCTCTACTATTATCTTTTGTTTAAATCTTTCTAACCTTACCTCAAAATAATGGCATTAAGCTTCCTTGGTCTCGACATGATTGACTGAGCTAGAAAGAACAGCGGAGGCAACCTCTGCTCGGATCAACTACCTTTACTTTAAAGATGGGAAATGATTAAGAACTGATAGCCATTTCCCCTAAGACAGGCAAGGATGAAATTCATGTCTTTTTTCATACCCTACCCACCAATACATATAGCCCTTACTCCAACATATTCAAAGTTGGTAGACCTTTTGATTAGATAATTCCTACTACTGTGCTAAAGGCTAGAGAGGTAAGAAGAAGGCCATCTCTTCCTTAATGAATTTCTGAAGGAACTATAACTACTTTCTTTTTTATTTCCATTCCAAAGTTCCTATGTGTTTCAATGCCCTTCTCTTAGGAACACATACAATAAAAAAGGATAACGCCCACCATTAACTACTTCTTCTTCATTTATGAATTCAATAGTAATAGAAATACATGTCCTACCAAGATAGAGATAGTATTTGTAACTTGGTATCCTCTTGGATAGTAGGCAAAGATGGATCCCACATAGAAAGACTGATTCATTTGGATCGACATGAGGGTCCAACTCCATTGCATTTTTGAAATCGATGTGGTATATTTAAAGTAGTTGACCTCCTTGGTTCTCTCATGGTACAACTCTCTTTGTGTAGAGCCCCCTTTCTCCTCGACCCACAGAGACAAAATGTAGGACTAGTGCAAATAATTCATCACGGAAGAAAGGACTCATCGATCTAGGATCACTAACTAATACTAAAATAAAGACTATAAGACTAATCTAACTAATCTAATTAAAAATAATTTGAATAATTAGATAATTAAAATATATAGAATAGAATAATCTAATAATACATAATAGAAAAGATAGAATAGAAAATAACTATCTTTTGTTTCCCTGATTCAGTTTCTATTATGACCCTTACGTAATTGATCGGATCATATAGATTTCAACACAACATAGGTCATCAAAAGGATCTTGGATGACTCACCAAAGCATGAAAGCTAGGATCTGTCAAAAAATGGATTCTTATTTGAAGAGTGCATAACTGCATGGATAAGCTCACACTAACCTGTCCTTTTCAGATCCAATTCAGGATTTTCCTTAGGAGGTATTGGGAAGCAATTAGAATGTCAGAATATCGATTCATACAAAAGAAAAGGTAATTAATGTTCTCTATTAATTCAAATGCTATACCTATAAGATATAAAGATAAAGAAGGAGGAATACTTGAATATTTCACATAGTGCTTTTGATTAACAGGCAAAAAGAAAAAGATAGAAGAGCCCAAATTCCAAATGAACAAATTCAAACTCAAAAATGATCTTTCCGGTTCTTGAGGAATGAGGGGCAACAGGATTGATCGAGAAAGATCTCTTCTTCTTCTTATGATTAGAAGATCATGATTTGATCCACATAGGTTTTATAAAAAAGAATCTTCTCCTTTGATCATAAATTAAAAGTGTTCAATTAGAACATGAAAACGTTAATAAATTTATCTCAGTTACTCTTTGGGTTGGAGTAGAAGAAAGGAGGAGATTCTCGAACGAAGAAAAGGATCCAATTACTTCAAAAGAATTGAACGAGGAGTTGAATGAGGTGAAAATCTCATGTATGGCTCTATAGTGTGATAGTAAGGGTGATATATTTGTCAACTTTTCCACTATCACCCCCAAAAAACTAAACTTTGCCTTAAGTTGCTATAGTATGATTTACCTTTGGATTTGAAATCACTACTTTTATACCTGGTATTAGCCATAATTCACATGAACATTCTGTAGTCTTAGTAATAGAAGGAAGGGTTAAGGATTTACCCAGTGTGAGATATCATATTATTCGAGGAACCCTAGAAGTTGTTGGAGTAAAGGATCACCAACAAGGGAGTTCTAGTTCATTGTAGATTCTTATCCAAGACTTGTTTCATTTGATGATGCCATGTGAATCACTAGAAACATGTGAAGTGTATGGCTAACCAAATAATGAAAATTTTGGAAGGGGACTGGAGCAGGCTACCATGAGACAATGGATCTTCTTTCTAAAGGGATTAGATTCGAAACTACTATATGTTCAAGGTCCAATATTGGAAGAATTTTAAAGGTTTCCCCTTCCTTTGTCCATGTCAACAAACAATTCGAAATACCTTGACTTTTCATAACAAGTCCTAGTCCAATAGCAATGATTCAAAGCACTATGTCAAAAACCCAAGGACTCGATCGTATGGATATGTAAAACATATGATTTTCAATCCTAATAGGGAAAGGAGGTAATAAATACTCAATTGAAAGTGAAAGTGAGTAAATATAATTTCATACTTGATCTCATAGATACATATAGGATTCTCTAGAACCGTATTTGATGAAAGTCATATGTATGACTTGGAGGGAGATTTTTCATATCTTTTGAAATCCACCCTACAATCTGGGATAAAAAAACCAAAAGAAGTGATTCATTTTTAGCCCTTATAAAAAAATTTATTCTTGTACTAGATAACTACAACAAACATTATCATCAATTAGAATCAATTCTTGTCTATAGCACTTCCTTCTCACAACCTAGATTCAAGGGGAAGATTATCATAGGGAATAGGTTCCATAGTTAAGGCTAAGATAGACCGATTGTTTGCTTTGCAATATGTATGTAAATGAGCTTGTGAGAACTATCTAGCTCATGTCTGTGGGATGAGGTTGCCCGACTTACAGAGGTCTCATAGGTATAGTCACGGTGCAACTTTTCTAACCTTAAACCCTTATTTTACTTTATATCTATCTTTCATCCCTCAACTAATGACATAATCGAGCTTCTTTTTATCAAGTGAGATATCTGCCTTCTATAAAATGATTCTTCCTTTCATCAGGGCTTCTTCATCTGCCAGTTTTCACCAACTACATACATACCTTTATGCCAACCCATTTCATCCATACCATACCGAACACAACTCAGCCAGTCTACTAGGGAGGGGAAGTCAGATTGCAAGATCATTCCTAGGCCACTTGAGTTGTGATAAAAAAATCAATATAGGATCAATATTCTAAAGCATACTAGTTCAAGTGGAGTGAACTTTACCAAAGAAAACTTTACTTTATGTGTTAGAACTCAGACTTCCTTTGGGATGCATCTAACTTCTCGGTGAGTTGGCTAACCATTGCCCCACCTAAAAAAAATGAAAACTACACATACATTTTGATCAGTTTATTCATGCAGAGAAAACTAAAATGTACTTTTGAAAAAACCTATCTGGTTATAAGTTTGCCAAAACTTTGATTTCATCGTTAGAGCTTACCTTCTTTTTTAAAGCAGAGTTAGAATCCTCTATTTCAAATCAGAGGGTGAATCTCTTTTGGATGAAATTATGTTTCTTAATTAAAAAGATAGAACTTTTGAAATAGAATTCTAATTTGTAGGACTTCACTTCAATTTCAATATTGACTTGTATAAATTAAGATTTTTCTTGTGAAAGGAAAACTTAAAGAAAAAAGTGTAAAGTAAAGGTGCTAGAGAAGCTAGTCATTCTTTCACATAAGTTCTTTCTTCCTACTTCTAGTCACTTCAAAGGGTCCAACACATGCTTCCTTTGGGTAACAAAGAGTTCTTGTGCCAAGCCTCTTTCTTGCACTTACTTCGCTACCTCCATTCGATTCTCCTTAATTCCCCAGGCCTGGAATCGATAGTACCGTCATCTTTCTAGGCTCACTTCTCCAACACCTCACACCTCAAAGAGATTTCATTGGCAATAACATTCAATTCTCCTATGCGCCTATGTGAAGTAAACTGATGCTAGAGCTAAGACTAGAAATTCAATTCTTGTTCCTGAGGATATGATAAGTTAGTAAGTTTTTCTTTGATTGGTATGTATTATGCCGCATCAAGCTAGCAATAGCTAAGCTCTTCCTCATTCCTATCTGTCGTTGTGGATGTTATCAAGAAGTCCAAGATGCATAAGCCTACTCCTCAACACTAGAGCCTTGTTCATCTTCTTATTTGATATTCTCTTCCTGGTTCTCTTCCATCCCCACCTTGAATCCTCCTTCTAGGATTGTACTTTCCTTTATATGGAACCTATCTGATCCATCTCCAAAGAGATCTCCTTGGTGGTGACAAATGATGAACTAGGAACGAAGTTCAATCCATCTTTTGAGCATCTCTCAACCGAGTGAAAAACCTATAAGCTAGGAATCATACTAAATCTGATCCGACATAGAAATTAATAACTAAATAATAATAATAAAAACTAAAACTAACTAAATAATAAACTAAAAGCTAAGTAATAACTAACTAATAACTAATAAACTAAAACGTAATAAATAAACTAATAAAACTAATAATTAATAACTAATAACTAATAATAATAAATAATAACTAACTAAAACTAATAATAATAAAACTAATAACTAATAACAAATAATAACTAAAAAAAATAATAAAGAACTAACTAATAATAATAATTAACTAATAATAAAACTAATAACTAATAAACATAATAACACTTAAACTAAAAACTAACTAACAATAACTAAACTAATAACTAATAAAAGCTAAATAAAAAACTAAAAATCTAATTAACTTATTAACTAATAACTAATAAATAATAATAATAATAAATATATAACTAAATAACTTACCTAAAACTAATAATAACTAATAATAAAAACTATAAAAACTAACTAAAACCAATAACTAATAATAACTAATAAAAACTAATAAACTAATAAACTAATAACTAATAATTAATAACTTAATAACTAATAAACTAATAATAATAACAAACTAATAATAAAACTAATAAAACTAATAACTAACTAATAAATTAAACTAAATAATTAATAATAACTAATAACTGATAAAACTAATAAAAATTAATAAACTAATAATAACTAATAATAATAAAATAACTAACTAATAAAGCTGATAATTGATAATAACTATACTAATAAACCAATAACTAAATAAATCACTAAACTGATAAACTAAATAACTAAAACTAATAATAATAATTAAATAACTAATAACTAATAAAATAATAACTAATAAACTAATAACTACAACTAATTAACTAATAATAACTAATAACTAAAATAATAATAATAACTAATAATAACCAATTACTAATAAAAAGTAAAAAAAAAAACTAACTAATAATAAACTAAATAACTAATAACTAAACTAATAAAATTAAACTAATAATTAATAACTAAAAATAATAAACAAATAAATAAAGTAAAAAATAAATAACTAAACTAATAAACTAATAACTAACTAAATAATAAAACCAATAACTAAAAATAAACTAAAAAACTAATTAATAAAATAAACTAACTAAATAATTAATTAATAACTAATAAATAATTAATAATAACTAAACTAATAACTAACTAATAGAACTAATAATAAATAAATCAATAACTAATAATAACTAATAAAACCAACTAAAACTAATAACTAATAATAAATAAACTAAACTCATAATAATAATAAACTAATAAAAACTAAACTAATAACAAATAATAACTAACCAGCTAAACTAATAAAATTAATAAAACTAATAAAATTAATAAAACTAATAACTAATAACTAATAAACTAACCAACTAATAATAACTAATAATTAATAATTAATAACTAATAACTAATAATAAAAATTAATAATAAATTAACTAATAACTATAATAATACCAATAACTAAATAATAACAACTCATAACAATAACCAACTAAACTTGACTAATAACTATAAATATAACAACTAACTAATAATAACTATTAATAATAAACTAATAAAACTAAACTAAACTAATAATAACAAACTAATAACAAATAACTAAATAACAAATAATAACTAAACTAATAAACTAATAACCAAAACTAACAATTAATAACTAATAACTAATAACTAACTAAAGTAATAACCTAAATCACTAAACTAATAATAACTAATAACTAAAAACTAAATAACTAACTAATAAAAACTTAATAAAACTAATAATAATAATAATAAACTAATAATAAACCTAATAAAACTAATAAAATAAAATAACTAATAATAATAACTAACTAATAAATAACTAAATAACTAATAAAAACTAATAATAAAAAATAGAAAAAACTAAAAAAGTAACTAAAATAAATAAACTAAACAACCTATAATAATTAATAAAAATAACTAAAACTAATAAACTAAAACCTAATAAACTAATAATAAGTAATAACTAATAAAAATAACTAAAGCTAAACCTAATAACTAATAATTAGAAAAGAAAACAAATAAACTAACTAAATAAACTAATAAAACTAAACTAATAACTAATAATAACTAACTAATAATAATAATAATTAAATAAATAACTAATAACTAACTAAAATAATAACTAATAAAACTAATAATAACTAACTAATAAAACTAATAAAATTAATAAACTAACCATAACTAACTAATAATAACTAATACAATAACTAATAAACTAAACTAATAACTAAACTAATATGAACTAACTAATATAAATTGAACTAATTAAATGAACTAACTAATAAAAAATAATAAAACTAAAAAAATAATAAGCTAATAACTAAAAACTAAAAACTAAAAACTAAATAACTAATAAAACTAATAAACTAAATAACAAGATTAACTAAAAACTAATAATAACTAAACTATATCTAATATAATAAACTAAATAATAATAATAAAACACTACTACTAATAAATAATTAACTAAACTAAAACTAACTAACTAATGATAACTAAACTAATACCTTAACTAATAACTAATAATTAACTAATAAACTAAACTATAATTAATAATAATAACTAAAAACTAATAACTGATAAAACTAAATAAAATAACTAACTAACAAATAATAAATAATAAAAGTAAATAAACTAATAACTAATAATAATAATTAACTAATAACTAATAAAAACTAAAAACTAACTAATAACTAAAACTAACAAAACCTAAATAATAATTAAACTAATAATTAGATAAAAACTAAGTAATAAAAATTAATAATTAATTACTAAACTAATGAACTAATAATAACTAACTAACTAATATAATAAACCTAATAATAATAAATAAAATATAAGTAAATTAAAACTAATACAAAAATATAAAAAATAATTAATAACTAAAATTAATAACACAACTAACTAATAAACTAAGTAAACTAATAACTAATCTAAATAACTAACTAACTAATAACTAATAAAATAAGTAACTAAACAATAATAAATAACTAAATTAAAGAACTAAATAAATAAAACTAATAACCAAAAAATAATCCCAATAATAAAAAACTAATTAAATAACTATAAATATAAATAACTAATACATAATAATAATAATAATAATAATAATAAACTAATAATAATAACTTATAACTAACTAACTAATAAATAACTTATAAAACTAAGAAAGAATAACTAAATAAAACTAATAATAACTAAATAATAACTAATTAATAACCTAACTAATAAATAATAAACTAAACCTAATAATAACTAACTAACTAATAATAATCAATAATTAAACTAATAATAAAAATAAAAAATAACTAAACTAATTAACTAATAACTAATAAGTAAAATAATAACTAAAATACTAAACTAATAAAATAAAATAAATTAACTAATAAAAATATAATAAAACTAATAAAACTAATAGCTAAAAAATAATAAACTAAAACAAATAACTAAACTAATAACTAATAAACTAAAATAATAAACTAAATAATAAAACTAATAAATAACTAAATTATTAATTAATAATAAAAACCTAAAACTAATAACTACAAGTAAACCAAAACTAATAACTAATAAAATAACCTAACTAATAATAATAACTAACTAATAATAAAAACTAATAAAAACTAATAACCTAACTAATAATAACTAATAAATTAAAAACTAATAATAACTAATAAAACTAACTAATAAAACTAATAAACTAATAACTAAACTAAACTAAACTAACTAAAACTAATAAAAAAGTAACTAATAATAATAAGTAAAACTAAACTAAATAAAATAAAACAACTAATAAATAATAATAATAATAATAGTAATAATAATAAAAAAATAATATTAATAATAATATCAATAATAATAATAATAATAATAATAATAATAATAATAAGAACAATAATAATAATAATAATAATAAGAATAATAATAACTAAAACTGATAATAATAATTAATAACTTAAACTAGCTAATAAAATAAACAACTAACTAATAATAAACTAAAGACTAATAATAGTAATAATAATAATAATAATAAACTAACAAACTAATAAACTAATAAAAAATGGAACTTAAAAACTAATAATAATAAATAAAACTAATAAAAGTAAAACTAATAACTAAATAAACTAATAATAACTAATAATAATAATAAACTAATAAAACTAAAACTAAACCTAATAAATGACAAATAAAACTAAAAACCTAATAAAACTAATAACTAATAATAAATAACTAAAATTAATAACTAATGAACTAAAACTAATAAAACTTAATAACTAATAAAACTAATAATAATAATAATAAAACTAATAAAACTAATAAAACTAATAATAATAAACTAAACCAAAATAATAACTAAACAAACTAACTAATAAACTAATAATAATAAAATTAACAAATAATTAATAATAAAAAACTAATAATAACTAATAACTATAACTAATAAACTAATAAACTAAAACAAAATAACTACTAAATTTATAATTAATAATAACTAAACTAATAATAATAACTAATAATAATAAAAAATAACTAAACTAATAATAAAATAATAATAAAACTAAACTAATAAATAAAATAACTAATAAATAATAAACTAATAACTAATAAAATTAATAAACTAATAATAACTAAATAACTAAAATAATAATAACTAAACTAATAATGAATAAAATAATAACTAAAACCAATAATAATAACTAACTAATAACAAACTAAAACTAACAAATAATAATAATAAAGCTAATAAACTAACAATAAAATAACTAATAACTAAAATAAATAAAAACTAACTAAACTAAAAAATAAACTAAAACCTAAATAACTAATAAAACTAATAAAATCTAATAAACTAAACTAACTAATAACTAATGAACTAATAACTAAAATAATAAGCTAATAACTAAATAATAATAATAATAATAATAATAATAATAATAATAATAACTAATAACTAAAATAATTAATTAATAAACTAATAAACTAACTAATGATTAATAACTAATAACTAAAAACCTAATAATAATAATAATGATAAACTAGTAACTAAAAACTAATAAAAACTAACTAATAAATTAATAATAAATAAATTACTAATATTAACTCAATAAATAACTAACTAATAATAACTAAATAACTAAGTAATAATTAAAAACTAAGAAAAATAACCAAAAAATAAACCAAAAAAAAACTAATAATAAACTAAACTAATAATAACTAAACTAATTAAATAATAAAACCTAACTAAAACATAATAAACTAAAAAACTAATAAAACTAAATAATAATAAACCAAAAAAACTAAAAAACTAATTGCTAATAACCAAAATTAATAATAACGAAACTAAACCTAAATCCTAATAATCTAATAAACAAATAATAACTAATAAAAAATAATAATAATTAATAAATAAAACTAATAACTAATAACTAAATAATAATGATAACTAAAAATTACTAAAACTAATATTAATAATAACTAACAAAACTAAAGAAAAACTAATAATAAATAAAATAAATAACTAAAAAACTAATAATAAATTAAACTAATAACTAATAATAATAAATCAACTAATAACTAATAAACTAACTAATAAATAATAAATAATAAAACTAATAAAATAAGCTAATAAACTTATAACTAATATAACTTGCTAAATAATAAACTAACTAAGCCTAATAACTAACTAAAAATAATAATTGAACTAAAAAACAAATAAAACTAAATAATAATAGCAATAAACTAAAACTAATAACCTAATAAACTAATAATAATTACTAAAATAAACTAATAAACAAATAACTAATAAACTAATAATAACTAATAATAATAAATAAACTTAATAACTAAACTAATAATTAAACTAATAATAAATAATTATAACTAATAGCTAATAATAATTAAAACCTAATAACTAAACTAATAAATAAATAACTAATAAATACTAACTAATAATAATAATAAATAACAACAAAACTAAAACTAACTAATAAAATAAACTAATAATTAAAAATAGCTAAAACTAATAATAATAACTAATAATAACTAAAATAACTAACTAATAATAATATTAACTAATAATAATAATAATAATAATAATAATAACTAAATAATAAAATTAATAATAATAATAATACTAATAACTAAAACTAATAATAAAAACTAAATAACTACTAACTAATAAATTAATAAAACTAATAAATAATAAAATAAAAATTAATAAATAATAAATAACAACAATAATAAAACTAATAAAAACTAAACTGATAAACTAATAACTAATAACTAATAATAATTAATAATAAATTAAAAACTAAACTAATAACTAATAATAACTAACTAAACTAACTAACTGATAGATAAAACTAAAAAACTAATAATTAATAAACAAAAAACTAATAATAAAATAAAAAACTAAACTAATTAATAACTAATTAAATGAATAATACTTAATACTTAAACTAATAACTAACTAATAATAATTAATAAACCTAATAACTAATAAAACTAATAACTAACAAAACTAAAACTAACTAATAACTAACTAAGAATAACTAATAAAAAAAAGCTAAATAAATAAATAACTAATAAAAACTAAAACATAATAAATAACTAAATAAATAACTATTAAAATAAACTAACTAAACTAACTAAATAAAACTAAACTAATAACTAAAAAACTAAACTAAACTAATAACTAAAACTAATAACTAACTAAAACTAAAAGAACTAACTAATAATAAACTAATAAAATTTAACCTAACTAATAATAATAAAATTATAAAACTAAAACTAAAAAAATAATAACTAAAATAATAATAATAATAACTAAACTAATAACTAAGAAACTAATAAACTAATACCTAATAAAAACTAACTAAATAATTAAAAAATAAAACTAAATAAATAATTAAACTAATAATAAACTAACTAAACTAATAAACAACTAATAAACTAATAATAAAACTAATGGCAATAATAACTAAATGAATTAATAACTAATAGATTAATTTAATAAAATAATTAAAAAAACCTACAAACCTAACTAACGAGCTAAAAACTAATGATAAAACTAATAAAGCTAATAAACTAAGAATAAATAATAAAATAACTAAACAAATAAGTAAATAAATAATAAATAACCTAATAATAAACTAACGAACTCATAAATGACTAATAAAAACTAATAAAACAAATAATAAAAAACTAAACTAATAACTAAAACTAATAACTAACTAATAAACAACTAAATAACTAAACTAATAATAACTAAATAATAACTAAATTAATAAATAATAAGAATTAATAAAAAACTAATAATAACTAACTAATAATTAATAAATAAATAATAAATGAATAACTAATAGATAATAATAAAAATTAATAAAACTAATAATAATAAATAACTAAAATACTAAAAAACTAAACTTAAACTAAAAATAACTAAAGCTAACTAATAAATAACTAAACTAACAAAGAAATAAAAACTAACTAATAACTAACTAATAATAATAAATAAATAACTAATAAAATTAACTAATAATACAACTAAATAACTTAAAAAAAATAAAAATAACTAACAATAACAAATAAAGTAATAACTAATAACTAAAATTAATAAACTAATAACTGATAAACTAAATAATAATAATAACTAAACTAACTAAACTAATAAAATAACTAAATAACTAACTAATATAAAATTAATAACTAAAACTAATAAAATAATAACTAATAATAACTAATAATAAAATAAATAAACTAACTAAACTAATAAATAATAAAAGAATAAAACTAAAAAACTAATAATTAATAATAACTAAAATAAATAATAAATAAACTAATAAACTAATAACTAATAATAACTAATAATTAAACTAAACTAATAACTAACTAATAACTAATTAAAATTAATAATAAAATAAGCCTAAAAACTAAACTAAACCTAATAAAATAATAAATAATAACTAAAATACTAAGCTAGTGATAAAATTAAGAACTAACTAAAATAATAATAATAATAATTAATAACTAATAAACTTAAAAACTAATAACTAATAGCTAATAAATAACTAATAAACCAACTAACTAATAAATAATAACTAATAATAACTAATAATAATAAAATAAATAACTAAAAACTAACAAAACTAAATAAACTAACTAACTAAAATAATAAATAATTAAACCTAATAACTAACTAAAAACTAAATAAATAATAACTAATAGTAAATAACTAAATAAATAACTAATTAAAACTAATAAACTAATAACTAACTAATAATAAAAAACTACTAAACTAAAAAGCTAACTAATAATTAAATAACTAACTAAACTAATAATAACTAATTAATAATAATAACTAAACTAAAAAACTAAAAAACTAATAACTAATAATAAATAACTAAACTAAATAATAACTAAATAAACTAACTAATAACTAATAAAACTAATAAATTACTAAACTAATAACTAATAATTAAAACAAGTAATAATAATAAACTAATAACTAATAACTAATAACTAATAAAAACTAACTAAACTAATAAATTAAACTAAAAAATAATAAATAAAAACTAAACTAAATAACTAATAATTAAAAAAATAGTAGCTAATAATAACTAAAAAACTAAAATAATAAATCTAACTCACTAATAACTAATAACTAACTAATAACTAAAAACTAATAACTATTAAACTAATAAAATAAAAAATAAATAAACTAAATAACTAGTAACTAACTAAACTAACTAACTAATAATATTAACTAATAATAAATTAATAAAAATATAACAACTAATAACTAATAATACTAATAACCAATAACTAATAAAACCTACCTAAACTAATAACTAATAACTAACTAATGGTCTAAAACTAATAAACTAACTAATAATAACTAAAAGAGTAAACTAATAACTAAAAGAGTAAACTAATAACTAATAAAAACCTAAAAACTAAATTAATAATAACTAACTAAACCTAAAACTAATAACTAATAATAACTAATAAAATAAAATTAATAAAACTAAATTAACTAATAAACCTAAAACTTATTAACTAAACAATAATAAAACTAAAAAACTAATAATAATAATTATAATAATAAATAACTACACTAAAACTAATAAAATAAACTAACTAATAACTAACTAAAAACTAATTAACTAATAATAATAAATTAATAATAACTAACTAAACTAAAACTAAACTAATAACTTAGAAAAGTAATAATAACTAAATAATAACTAAAAAAACTAATAATAACTTAAAACTAATAATCTAATTACTAATTAAAACTAATAAACTTATACTAACAAAACTAATAACTAACTAATAATTAATAATACAACAACAACAACAACAAGAAGCCTTAATCCCACTAGGTGGGGTTGGCTACATGAATCCTTCTCCATTGTCTGTGTCCATGTAATTCTTATTTAAATCAAGTATACTAAGATCATTTTTTATACATCTTAACCAAGTCTTTTTAGGTCTACCTCTACCTTTCTTAACATAAGGCAAATCTAATGCATCTACTCTCCTAATTGGGTCATCGGATGGCCGATTCTTTATGTGGCCAAACCATCTAAATGACTCTCCCTAATCTTATCTACCACTGGAGATCCTCCATACTTTCTCTATGCTTCTCCATCAAACCCCTTAACAAATGTATAGCATCCATAGTAGATCTACCTGACATGAAACTAAATTGATTGTGAGAAACTTTTGTATCACATCGTAACCTATGCTCAATTACTCTCTCCCATAATTTTAATGTATGGCACATGAACTTAATTCCTCTATAATTTGCACACTCTTGTGCATCACCTTTATTCTTAAATAAAGGAACCAATAAACTCTTTCTCCACTCATCTGACATCTTCTTAGTCTTTAAAATGACATTAAAAAGATTTATAAGCCAAGAAATTTTTTGATCTCCTAAACATTTCCACACTTCTATTGGAATATTATCCAGTCCTACTCCTTTTCCACATTTCATTTTCTTTAAAGCTTCACTAACTTCAGATTTACTAATGCGATGATAAAATTGAAATTCTCTATTTTTGTTTAAGGTATTAAGGTTGCTAAAATCAATCATACTTTCATATCTTTCATTGAAAAGTTTATCAAAATACCTCATCCACCTATTTTCAATATCCTTTTCTAAAAAAAGCATTTTATTATTTTCATCCATAATACACCTCAGTTGAACTATGTCTTTACTTCTCCTATCTCTTTGGTTGGCTAACTTATACATCTTTCACCTTCTTTGGTATCTAATCTATTGTATAAATCACTAAAAGCTAATTTTTTGCATCATATACTATTTTCTTAGAATCTCTACAGGCCACCTTATATCTTTCCCAATTCTCTGAGTTTTTACATCTAAACCAAGTTTTATAACAATACTTCTTATTTCTTATCTTTTCTTGCACACTCTGACTCCACCACCAACTATTCTTATTAAAAGAAGCTTTTCCTTTTGATTCTCCAAGAACATCTTTAGCAACTTGCTTAATTTCACTTGCTATTATTTCCCACATAATGTTAGCTTCCTCATGAATATCCCAAATTCTAATCTCTTGTAGCTTGCTCTTAAAAATATTTTTATTTGTGTTCTTTAAGTGTCCCCATCTAATTCTAGGACAATAATTTGGTTTATTTTTTCTCTTATAACCTTTCATCTTAAAATCTAAAACTAACAATCGATGTTGGGTACTTAGATTTTCACTTGGAATGACCTTATAATCTTTACAATCTAAACGATCTATTTTTCTTATTAGAAAATAATCAATCTGTGTTTTATTAGATCCATTTTTATAAGTAATAATATGTTCATCTCTTTTCTTAAATAAAGTGTTAGAAACTACAAAATCATAAGCTAAAGCAAAATCTAATATAGTCCTACCTTCTTCATTAGTCACTCCAAATCCATAACCACCATGAATACTTTTAAAATCTTCTACGCACTACCAACATGTCCATTTAAATCTCCTCTAATAAATACTTTTCTTTAAGAGGTATCTTTTGTATTAATCCCTCTAATTTATTCCAAAATTTTTCTTTTGCGCTTACCTCTAAACCTACTTGATGAGCATAGACACTTATAACATTGATAAACTTAGTATCAACAATATTCTTTAGAGCTATAATTCTATCTCCACATCTATTAATATTTATAAAATTGTCCTTCAAACTTTTATCTATAATCACACCTACACCATTTCTAGTTTGACTTTTACCTGAATACCAAAGTTTAAAACCTAAACTATCAATCTCCTTGGCCTTCTCCCAGCCCATTTAGTTTCTTGAACACATAAAATATTTATCTTTCTATGAACCATAATATCTATTAATTCCTTAATTTACCTATAAGAGTACCTATATTCCAAGGTCCTAACATAATTCTAGTATCATGGACTAACTTCTTTGCTCGCATCCATCCATAATGTGGGAACCCTTGCTTACTTAACCGCACTGGCGTCGATGCACTAGCACATTTATCACGTAATCAAACATAAGGCGTCGCTTCAGGGATGCCCTAGCATTAACACAATGATTTAAAGGATTCATGTCATGATTATTTCGACAAGTTTTACGCTGGCTGTCGACTACCTAACGCAACCCTCCACTTTTCACATCCATACTTCGGACCGACAATGGTAGTGTTTACTAATAACTAATAATAAAACTAATAAAATAATAAACTAATAAATAACTAGTAATAATAAACTAACTAATAAACTAATAGCTAATAATAATAATAATAATAATAATAATAACTAAACTATTGACTAACTAATAATAAACTAATAACTAACTAAATAATAAATAACTAACTAATAATTAATAAAACTAAAAAACTAATAATAAATAACTTAAAAACATAACAAAAACTAATAAAATTGAAAAAAAAACTAAAATAACTAACTAATAACTAATAACTAATAATAACTAACTAAGTAATAATAATAATTAATAACTAACTAAAACTAATAAATAAATAACTAAATAACTAAAATAACTAAAACTAACTAAATTAATAATAATTAACTAAAAACTATATAAAATAAACTAATAACTTACTAAACTTAATAACTAATAAACTAGTAACTAAACTAACTAACTAATAATAAAAAACTAAAAACTAATAATAAATAACTAACTAAACTAAAACTAACTAACTAATAATAACTAAACTATAGTAAAACTAATAACTAACTAATATAAAACTAAAAAACAAATATTAAAAAATTAAAAGCTAATAACTAATAAAACTAAATAGAATAACTAACTATTTAATTATTAATAAATAATAAAAGTAAATGAACTAATAACTAATAATAATAACTAATAAAACTAACTAATAACTAATAAAAACTAAAGGCTAACTAATAACTAAAACTAACTAAACCTAAATAATAATGAAACTAATAACTAACAAAAAAACCTAATAACTAATAACTAATAATTAAACTAATAAACTAATAATAAATTAATAATTAACTAATAACTAACTACTAATAACCTAATAATAATAACTAATAAAATAAATAAATAAATAAATAATAAACTAATAAAAACTAACTAATAAATAAATAATAACTAAAAATAATAACCAAATTAACTAATAAACTAACTAAACTAATAACTAAATTAAATAACTAACTAATAAAATAAAATTAACTAAATAAACTAACTAAACTAAAAACTAATTAATAAATTAATAATTAAAACTAACTAAAAACTAAAATCCTAATAATAAAATCTAAATAACTAAACTAAACTAAATAACTAAACAACTAATAAATAAAACTAATAAACTAAAAACTAACCTACTAATAACTAATAAAAAATAACTAATAATAATTAAACTAAATAACTAACTAAAAATAACTAATAACCAATAAACTAACTAACTAATAAATAAAAAACTAAAAACTAATAATAAATAACTAACTAATAATAACTAAACTAATAACTAATAACAAACTATACTAAACTAAAATAAAAAAATAGTAACTAAACTAAATAAAATAACTAACTAATTAACTAACAAATAAAAAAATAGGAAAAGTAAATAAACTAATAACTAATAATAATAACTAATAAAACTAACTAATAACTAAAACTAACTATACCTAAATAATAACTAAACTAATAACTAAGTAATAACTAACTAATAAAAAACTAATAACTAATAACTAAACTAACAAACTAATAATAACTAACTAACTAATAAAACTAATAAATAAATAATAAAACTAATAAAAACTAACTAATAAATAATAACTAATAACTAAAACTAATAATTAAACTAAAAAATAAATTATTTAAACTAATAACTAAACTAACTAACCAATAACTAATAACTAATAAAATAACTAACTAAACTAATAATAAAGAACTAAACCAAATAACTAAACTAATAAAATAAATAACTAACAAAAAACTAATAACTAAAAAAATCCTAATAATAAAACTAACTAAATAACTAAACTAATAAAGCTAACTAAATAACTAAACTAATAACTAATAATAAAAATTAATAAACAATAATTAAAACTAACTAAATAACTAATAACTAATAAACTAATAATAATAATAAATAAATAATAACAAATGATAAACTAATAAACTAATAATAATAATTAATAATAAAACTAATTAAAATAACTTATAAAATAACTAATAACTAAATAAATAATAATAACTAAAATAATAATAATAGCCAACTAATAACTAAACTAATAACTAAAAAAAACTAATAATTAATAAACTAAAACTAATAATAACTAACTAAATAATAATAACTAATAACTAAACTAATAACTAAAATAAAAAATAACTAAACTAACTAACTAATTACTAAAATTAAACTATTAAATCTTAAAAACTAATAACTAAAACTAACTAACTAAAACTAAAATAATAATTAAATAACTAAACTAATAAAAATAACTAAACTAATAACTAATAACTAATAAAAACTAACCAAATGAATAATAATAATAATAATAATAATAATAATAATAATAACTAATAAAACTAATAATTAAACTAAATAAAATAAAACTAACTAATAAAAAATAATAAAACTAAATAACTAAACTAATAAAATAAAACTAACTAACTAATAAAAATATAATTAAAATAATAAAACTAATAACTAAAACCTAATAACTAAAACTAATAACTAAAATCTAATAAACTAAACTAATAAACTAAAATTAATAGCTAAATTAATAATTAATAAACTAAAATAACAAAATAAATAATAAAACTAATAAATAACTAAATAACTAATTAATAATAATAACATAAAACTAATAGCTATATAATTAAATTAAAACTAATAACTAATAAAGTAACCTAACTAATAATAATAACTAATTAATAATAAAAACTAATAAAAAATTAATAACTTAACTAATAATAACTAATAAACTAAAAAGTTAATAAAACTAACTAATAAAATAAATAAACTAATAATTAAACTTAACTAACTAACAAAAGTAATAAAATTATTAAAAACTAACTAACTAATGAACTAATAATAACTAAAAAACTAACTAATAAAATTAATAAAACTAACTAATAAAGAAATAACTAATAACTAATTAATAACTAAATAATAAAATAACTAAAACTAAAACTAATAACTAAATAACTAACTAAACTAAATTAAAAACTAAAAACTAACTAATAATAACTAATAAAACTAAATAACTAATAACTAAACTAAATGACTAATAAAACTAATAATAATAAACTAATAAAAACTAATAACTACTAATAAAATGAAAAACTAACTGATAATAATAACTAATAAATAATAATAATAACTAAAAATTAAAACTAGTAAAGCTAATAAAATAATAACTAATAATAAAATTAACTAAACTAACTAAACTAATAATAAAACTAATAATAACTTAATCAAAGCTAATAAAATCTAATAACTAAACTAAACAACTAAATAAATTAATAAATAAAATTAATAATAATAATAATAATAACTAAAACTAAACTAACTAAAAATTAATAAACTAAATAAATAATAAAGTCTAAATAAAAACTAATAACTAATAACTAAAATTAATAACTAATAACTAATAATATAAACTTAAAACCCAAACTAATACCAATAAAAACTAGTAGATAATTAATAACTAAACTAAACTATTAACTAATAAACTAATAACTAAACCTAATAACTAATAAGACTAACTAAAACTAATAAAACTAACTAATAAAATAACCTAACTACTAACTAACTAACTAATAACACTAATAAACTAAAACTAGCTAATAATTAAATAAATAAAACTAATAAAACTAATAACTAAACAAAAGCTAATAACTAAACTAAAAAACTAATTAAATAACTAACTAATAATAATTAAACCTATTAACTACTAATTAACTAAACTAACTAATAATAAAATAAACTAGTAAACTAATAAAGTAACTAACTAAAAAAACTAATAAATTAATAACCAACTAAAACTAATAAAACTAAACTAATTATAAAATCAAATAAAACTAATAAACTTATAAACTAACTAATAATTAAACTAATAAGTGATAAACTAACTAATAAAAATGAATAACTAACTAAATTAATAATATACTAATAATAAACCAAAAAACCTAATCTAATAACCTAATAAACTAATAAATAACTAAATAATAAAAAATTAAACTAATAAACCAATAACTAACTAAATAACTAATTAAAACTAATAATAATAATAATAACAAAATAATAATAATTAGTAAACTAATAAACTAATAACAACCAATAAAACTAATAACTAACTAAATAAATAATAATAAAACCAATAAAATTAAAACTAAACCAAAACTAATAAACTAAAATCTAATAACTAAAATAAAACTAATAATTAATGAAACATAGAAAACTAATAAACTATTAAATAATAAACTATTAATAATAAAATAATAAAACTAACTAATAAAACTAACTAACTAATAAATAACTAACTAAAACTAATAATAAATTAATAAACTAATAAACTAATAATAACTAATAACAAATAATAATAAACTTATAAATAACTAACCTAATAACTAATAATACTAACTAAATAACTAACTAAAAACTAAAATAGTAAACTAATAAACTAATAATAAAGTAATACCTAAACTAACTAATAAAACTAATTAAACTAATAACTAAACCAAATAACTAATAAACTAAAACTAACTAAAAATAATTAAACTAATAAACTAATAATAAAACTAGTAAATACTAAATAAACTAATAACAAATAACCAAACTAAAAATTGGTAATAATAATAATAACTAACTAATTAATAAATAATAATAAACTAATAAAATAACTAAATTAATATTAAATAATAATAAAAAATTACCAATAAAAATAAAAACTAATAAACTAATAATTAATAATAAAAATTAATAAAACTAATACCTAAAAAACTAATAAACATAAACCTAAAATTGATAAACTAATAATAATTATAAACTAAACTAAAAACTAAAAACTAATAATAAAATAAATAACTAACAACTAAATAATAACTAAACTAAATAATAAAAAAACTATTTAAGTTTAGGCTTAGGTTATATTTATTTTAGTTTATGTTTAGATTTATTTTATTTTTTATTTTATGTTTAATTTAGGTTTAGGGTTTAGGTTTTATTTTTTATTTATTTTTACATTTTACTTTTGGTTATATTTTTGAGGTTTAGTGATTAGGGTTTATGGTGTAGGATTTTGGGTTTAAGGTTTAAGGTTTATGGATTAGTGTTTAGGCTTTTGGGTTTAGAGTTTTTAGGGTTTACAATTTAGGGTTTAGGGTCAGTTTAGAGGTTAGGGTTTATGGTGTTAGGGTTCATGGTTTAGGGTTTAGGGTTTAGGGTTTATGGTTAGGGTTTAGGTTTAAGGTTTAGGGTTTAGGCTTTTGGGTATTGGGTTTAAGATTTAGGGTTGTAGGTTTATGGTTTAGAGTTTAAGGTTAGGTTTAGGGTTTAGGGTTTAGGGTTTAGGGTTTAGAATTTTTAAGAAACTATTAGGTTTAGGTTTCTTTAGTTTATTTAGTTTATTTAGTTTATTTTTAATTTATTTTAGTTTATTTTATTTTATATTTCTATTTTTATTTTATTTTTATTTTTATTTAGTTTGGTTTATTTATTTTAGGTATATTTATTTTTGTTTATGTTTTTTATTTCAGTTTATATTTAGGTTTAGGTTTCCTTTTTTAATTTTAGGTTTAGGTTTAGGTTTTTATTTTTATCTTTTTAAGGTTTAAGATTTAGGTTTTTATTTTAGGTTTATTTTTAGGAATAATTTTTTAGTTTAGTTTAGGTTTAGTTTATTTTAGGTCTTGGTTTAGGTTTTATTTATTTTAGTTTAGTTTATTTTAGTCTAGGTTTATGTTTATTTTATTTTATTTATTTATTTTTATTTTAGGTTTATATTTTTTAAATTTAGGTTTAAGTTTTATTTTTTATATTTTTACATTTTACATTTTGGTTTATTTTTGAGGTTTCAATTTTTATTTAGTTTTTATTTTATTTTATTTTAAGTTTATTTATTTTTATTTTACATATAGTTTTTATTTTATTTAGGTTTTTAATTCTTAGGTTTATTTTATTTTCTTAGTTTAGTTTAGGTTTTTATTTATTTTATTTTATTTTATTTTTTTAGGTTTAGGTTTAGGTTTTTGTTTTATTTTATTTTCATCTTTTATTTAGGTTTATGTTTTTAGGTTTTTAAGGTTTAAGGTTTAGGGTTTTGGGTTTAGGGTTTAAGGTTTAGAGTTTAGGGTTTTAGGGTTTAGGATTTTAGTTTTTTAGGGTTTAGGTTTGGGGTTTAGGGTTTAGTGTTTAGGCTTTTACGTGTAGGATTTTTATGGTTTAGGGTTTAGGGTATAGAGTTTAGGCTTTAGGGATTAGGGGTTTTAGGGTTAGGATTTAGGGTTTAGGGTTAGTTTGGAGTTTAGGGTTTAGGGTTTTAGGGTTTAGGGTTTAGAGTTTTGAGTTTAGGGTTTAGGGTTTTGGGTTTTGGGTTTTGGGTTTAGGGTTAAGGTTACAAGGTTTTTAAGGTTTAGGGTTTAGGATTTAGGGTTGTAGGTTTAGGGTTTGGGTTAGTTTTAACTCTGATTTAGTTTAGACTTAATTTAGGTTTAGGAGTCACTTTAGGTTTAGATTTAGGGTCATAGTTTAGGGTTTAGGAGTTTACTTTAGGTTTACTTTAGTTTAGGGTTTAGTTTAAAGTTTAGGGTTTATGGTTTAGGGTTAGTTTATAGTTTAAGGTTTAGGGTTTTAGGGTTTAGGGTTTAGGGTTAGGGTTAGGGTTTAGGGTTCGGTGTTTAGGTTTAGGGTTTAGGGTTTAGGGTTTTGGGTTTTGGGTTTAGGGTTTAGGGTTTAAGTTTTATGGTTTAGGGTTGCAGGTTTAATGTTTAGGGTTAAGTTTAGCATTTAGGGTTTAGGGTTTAGGCTTAGTTTAGGGTTAGTGTTTCTTTTTTAAAATTATGTAAACCTGTAAGTTTAGGCTTATTTAGTTTATTTAGTTTAGTTTTTATTTATTTTAGATTATTTTATTTTTATTTTTATTTATGTTTATTATTTATTTATATTTACTTTAGTTTATATATTTTTAATTTATTTGTTTTAGTATAGGTTTTTTATTTTAGCTTATTTTTTAGCTTTAGGTTTATTTTTTAGTTGAGTTTTATTTTATTTTCTTATTTAGGTTTAGCTTTTTTTTTTTAGGTTTTGGTTTAGGTTTTTATTTTTTTTAGGTTTAGGTTTTAGGTTTTTATTTTAAGTTTATTTTTAGGTATTATTTTTTAGTTCAGCTCTAGGTTTATTTTTAATCTACTTTCTTTTATTTAGTTTAGGTTTAGGTTTAAGTTTTATTTATTTTAGTTTAGTTTAGGTTTATGTTTATACTATTATATTTATTTTATTTTTATTTTAGGTTTTAGTTTTTTTTATTTATACTTTCGATATTATTTTTTATTTTCTTTTTTAGGTTTAGATTTTTATTTAGGTTTTATTTTATTTTATTATAGGTTTATTATAGTTTATTGTAGGTTTATTTTATTTTAGTTTGATTAGTTTTATTTTATTTAGGTTTTAATTATAGGTTTTCAATTTAGTTTATTTTATTTTCTATTTTTATTTATGTTTATTTTTTATTTATATTTACTTTAGTTTATCTATTTTAGTTTAGTTTTTTTAATTTTAGTTTATCTTTTTGGTTTAGGTTAGGTTTAGGTTTATTTCTTAGTTGAGTTTTATTTTTATTTTATTTTTTAGGTTTAAATTTTTATTTTTATTTATAGGTTTAGGTTAGGTTTTATTTTTTTAGTTTTGGTTTAGGTTTATTTTTATTTTATTTTATTTTATTTAGTTTATGTTTAAGTTTAGGCTTAGTTTACTTTAGGTTTAGGTTCAGTTTTATTTATTCTAGTTCAGTTTATTTTAGTTTAGGTTTAAAATTATTTTATTTTCATTTTAGGTTTAAGTATTTTCCTTTAGTTTAAGGTTTAGGTTTTATTTTTTTTTTTTTTAGGTTTAGGTTTTAATTTAGTTTTTATTTTATTTTATTTTAGGTTTACTTTAGGTTTATTTTATTTTTATTTTATGTTTAGTTCTTTTTATATTTAGGTTTTTTATTATAAGGTTTATTTTATTTTTAGTTTAGTTTGGGTTTTATTTATTTTATTTTAGTTTATTTTTATTAGTTTATTTTATTTTAGTTTAGGTTTAGGTTTTAGTTTAGGTTTTTATTTTATTTTATTTTTTTATTTTATTTAGGTGTATGCTTATTTATATATTTTATTTTTAGGGTTTAGGGTTTAAGGTTTAGGGTTTATTGTTTAGGGTATTTGGGTTTAGGATTTTTTGGGTTTTGGGTTTAGTGTTTAGGCTTTAGGGTTTTGGGTTTTTAGGATTTAGGGTCTAGGGGTTAGGGTTTAATGTTTGTTTTTTAAGTTAAGTAAACTAATAGGTTTAGGTTTATTTAGTTTATTTTTTATTTATATTAGTTTATTTTATTATTTATTTTTATTTATGTTTTTTATTTTTATTTAGTTTAGTTTATTTATTTTAGGTTTATTTATTTTATTTAATTTTTTAATTTTATTTATTTTTTAGGTTTAGGTTTAGGTTAAAATTTATTTTTTAGTTGAGTTTTATTTTTAATTTTTGGGTTCAAGTTTTTATTTATTTCTTTAAGTTTAGATTTTAGGTTTTTATTTTATCTTTATTTTTAGGTTTTATTTTTTAGTTTAGGTTTAGGTTTAATTTGAGTTTATTTTATTTTATTTAGTTTAGGTTTAGGTTGAGGTTTAGGTTTAGGTTTTATTTATTTATTTTTAGTTTATTTTATTTTAGGTTAAGTTTATTTTATTTTTTTATTTCATTATTCTTTTATGTTTAGGTTTTTTTAATTTAGGGCTTAGGTTTTATTTTTTATTTATTATTAGGTTTTATTTTTATTTTTATTTTTTAAGTTTAGGTTTTTATTTAGTTTTTATATTATTTTATTGTAGGTTTATTTTATTTTTACTTTATGTTTTGTTTTTATCTTATCTAAGTTTTTAGTATTAGGTTTATTATATTTTAGTTTATTTTATTTTATTTTTAGGTTTAGGTTTAGGTTTAGGTTTTAGTTTAGACTTTTATTTTTATTTTATGTTTTATTTATTTATTTTATTTTTTTGTTTTATTTAGTTTAGGTTTAAGTTTTTTATTTTTTAGGGTTTAGCATTTAGGTTTTGGGTTTAGGGTTTAGGGTTTTATGGTTTAGGGTTTATTAGCTTTTAGCGAAGGTTTAGGGTTTAGGGTTTAGGGTTTAGGTTAAGGTTAGGGTTGAGGTTAGTTTAGGGTTTAGGGTTTAAGGTTTATGGTTTTAAGGTTTATGGTTTTGAGTTTAGGGTTTATTAGTTTATGGTTTATGGTTTAGGGTTTATGATTTAGGGTTAGTTTAGAGAGGATTAAGTTTAGGGTTTAGGGTTTAGGGTTTGTGGTTTAATGTTAGTTTATTATTTAAGGTTTAGGGTTTAACATTTTTTAGGATTTAGGGTTTAGGATTTTGGGTTTAGGGTTATAGGTTTAGGGTTGAAGGTTTATGGTTTAGGGTTTAGGGTTTAGGGTTAGTTTTAGGGTTTAGGTTTTATGGTTTAGGATTTTAGGCTTAGGATTTAGGGTTTAAGTTTTAGGGTTTTTTTTCCTTTTAAATTAAGTAAACAGGTAAGTTTAGGTTTGTTTAGTTTCTTTTTTTATTAATTTTAGTTTATTTTATTTTTATTTAAGTTTATTTTTTATTTTCATTTTGTTTTATTTATTTACTTTAGGTTCTTTTATTTTAGTTTGGATTTTTTTATTTTAATTTTTTTTTTGGTTTAGGTTTAGGTTTATGTTTTTTTTTTAGTTTAGTTTTATTTTAATTTTATTTTTTAGGTTTAGGTTTTATTTTTTATTTTTAGGTTTAGGTTTTTATTTTATTTTTTTATGTTTAGGTTTACAATTTTAGTTTTAGGTTTATTTAAGGTTTTATTATTTTAGTTTAGGTATAGGTTAGTTTTTATTTTATTTTATTTTATTTAGTGTTAGGTTTAGGTTTAGGTTTAGTTTTATTTATTTTAGATTAGTTAATTTTAGTTTAGGTTTAGGTTTATTTTTTAGTTTATGGTTTAGGTTTTATTTTTTATTTATTTTTAGGATTTATTTTTTAGGTTTAGGTTTTTATTTAGTTTTTATTTTATTTTCATTTAGGTTTATTTTATTTTTATTTTATATTTAGTTATTATTTTTTTAGCTTTTTTAGTTTTAGAGTTATTTTATTTTTTTAATTAGTTTAGGTTTTTATTTATTTTATTTAAATTTATTTTTTATTTTATTTTATTTTATTTTTAGGTTTAGGTTTTGGTTTTAGTTTAGGGTTTTATTTTATTTAATTTTATTTAATTTATTTAGGTTTAGGTTTTTTATTTATTTTATTTTTAGGTTCTATTTAGTTTAGGTTTAGGTTTTTTGGTTTTTAGGGTTTAGGGTTTTGGGATCAGTGTTTAGGGTTTAGGGTTTAGGGTTTATGGTTTAGGGTTAGCTTAGGGTTTAGGGTTAATTTAGGGTTTAGTGCTTCAGGTTTAGGGTTTAGGGTTAGTTTAGGGTTTAGGATTTTTGGGGTTTAGGGTTTAGGGTCTTTTAGGGTTTAGGGCTTAGGTTTGTAGTTTTAGGGTTTTGGGTTTAAGGTTAGTTTTAAGGTTTAGGGTTTAGGGTTTAAGGTTTAGTTTTTTAAGGTTTGTAGGTTTTAGGTTTTTTTTTTTTTAATTAAGCAAAGATAGGTTTAGGTTTATTTAGTTTATTTTTTTATTTTGTTTATTTTATTTTATTTTATTTAGGTTTATTTTTTAATTTTATTTAGTTTATTTATTTTAGTTTTATTTATTTTTAGTTTAGGTTTTATTTTATTTTTTGGTTTAGTTTTCATTTATTTTCTTGGTTTATGCTTAGGTTTTCTTTTTTATTTATAGGTTTAGGTTTTAGGTTTTCATTTTAAGTTTATTTTTTGGTTTTATTTTTTAGTTTAATTATAGGTATATTTTTAGTATATTTTATTTTATTTTATTTCGAGTTTAGGTTTAGTTTATTTTAGGTTTATGTTTAGATTTTAATTATTTTACTTTAGTTTATTTTAGTTTAGGTATATGTTTATTTATTTTGTTTATTTTAGGTTTTGGATTTTTTTAAGTTTAGGGGTTAAGTTTTTTATTTATTTTTAGGTTTATTTTTTATGTTTAGGTTTTTTTTGGTTTATTTTTTTATTTTATGTTTAGTTTTTATTATATTTAGGTTTTTTATTTTTAAGTTTATTTTATTTTTTAATATAGTTTAGGTTCCTATTTATTTAATTTGACTTTAGTTTTTATTTTTTATTTTATTTTATTTTTAAGTTTATGTTTAGGTTTAGTTTAGGTTTTTTTATTTTTTTTAATTTTATTATTTTATTTAGGTTCAAGTTTTTTATTTATTTATTTTATTTTAGGTTTTATTTAGCTTATGTTTAGGTTTTTATGTTTTAGGGTCTATGGTTAGGTTTAGGGTTTAGGAGGTTTAGTGTTAGTTTATAGTTTAGGGTTTAGAGGTTTAGGTTTGTAAGTTTAGGGTTGTAGGTTTAGGGTTTAGTTGGGTTTAGGGTTTAGGGTTTAGGATGGGATTTAAGGCTTAAGGTTTAAGGTTTAGGTTGGTGATTTTTTCTTTTAAATTAAGAAACTAGCAAGTTTAGGTTTATTTAGTTTATTTTTTAGTAATTTTAGTTTATTTTATTTTTATTTTTATTTAGGTTTATTTTTCATTTTTCTTTAGTTTTGTTTATTTATTTTAGGTTTTTTCTACTTTAAGTTAGATTTTTTATTTTAGTTTATTTTTTTAGTTTAGGTTTATGTTTATTTTTTAGTTTAGTTTTATTTTTATTTTATTTTTTAGGTTTAGGTTCTATTTTTTTTTTTAAGTTTAGGTTTTTATTTTATTTATTTAGGTTTAAGCTTTAGGTTTTGATTTTAGGTTCATTCTATGTTTTATTTTTTAGTTTAGGTATAGGTTTATATTTAGTTTATTTTATTTAATCTAGTTTAGTGTTTAGGTTTAGTTTATTTTAGGTTTAGGTTTAGGTTTTATTTATTTTAGTTTAGTTTATCTTAATTTATGTTTATGTTTATTTCTTTGTTTAGGGTTTAGGTTTTAGTTTTTATTTATTTTTAGGTTTATTTTTTAGGCTTAGGCTTTTATTTCATTTTTATGTTATTTTATTTTAGGTTTATTTTATTTTTATTTTACATTTAGTTATTATTTTATTTTTGTTTTTTATTCTTAGGTTTATTATATATTTTAGTTTAATTTAGGTTTTTGTTTATTTTATTTGAGTTTAGTTTTCATTTTTTATTTTATTTTATTTTTAGGTTTAGGTTTTTATTTTATTTTATTTTATTTAGGTTTAGGTTTTTTATTTATTTTGTTTTAGTTTATTTTATTTTATTCTTAGCTTTAGGTTAGGTTTTAGTTTAGCTTCTTATTTATTTTATTATTTTATTTTATTGAGCTTTATGTTTTCTTATATATTTTATTTTTAGGTTTTATTTAGTTTAGGTTTTGGTTTTTAGGTTTTTAGGATTTAGGATTTAGGGTTTAGGCTTTAGGGTTTTAGGGTTTAGGGTTTTAGGATTTAGGGTTTTAAGATTTAGAGTTTAGGGTTACGTTTAGGGTTTAGGGTTTAAGATTTAGTGCTAAGGCTTTAGGGTTTAAGGTTTAGGGTTTTTTCTAATTAAGTAAAATGGTAGGTTTAAGTTCAATTAGTTTATTTTATTTTCTATTTTTATTTATGTTTATTTTTTATTTATATTTACTTTAGTTTATCTATTTTAGTTTAGTTTTTTTAATTTTAGTTTATCTTTTTGGTTTAGGTTAGGTTTAGGTTTATTTCTTAGTTGAGTTTTATTTTTATTTTATTTTTTAGGTTTAAATTTTTATTTTTATTTTTAGGTTTAGGTTAGGTTTTTATTTTTTTTTAGTTAAAGGTTTTACGTTTTTATTTTAGGTTCATTTTCAGGTTTTATTTTTTTAGTTTTGGTTTAGGTTTATTTTTATTTTATTTTATTTTATTTAGTTTATGTTTAAGTTTAGGCTTAGTTTACTTTAGGTTTAGGTTCAGTTTTATTTATTCTAGTTCAGTTTATTTTAGTTTAGGTTTAAAATTATTTTATTTTCATTTTAGGTTTAAGTTTTTTCTTTAGTTTAGGGTTTAAGTTTTAATTTTTATTTTTTTTAGGTTTAGGTTTTTATTTAGTTTTTATTTTATTTTATTTTAGGTTTATTTTAGGTTTATTTTATTTTAGGTTTTCTATTATAAGGTTTATTTTATTTTAGTTTAGTTTGGTTTTATTTATTTTATTTTAGTTTATTTTTATTAGTTTATTTTATTTTAGTTTAGGTTTAGGTTTTAGTTTAGGTTATTATTTTATTTTATTTTTTTATTTTATTTAGG
Source organism: Cymbidium sinense (assembly GCA_021442155.1). Classification (NCBI taxonomy): domain Eukaryota; kingdom Viridiplantae; phylum Streptophyta; class Magnoliopsida; order Asparagales; family Orchidaceae; genus Cymbidium; species Cymbidium sinense. Next base: position 118,907,429 of record CM038214.1, read on the forward strand.
TTTATGCTTATTTATATATTTTATTTTAGGGTTTAGGGTTTAAGGTTTAGGGTTTATTGTTTAGGGTTTCAGTACTTAGGGTTTAGGGTTACGGATTAGGGTTTTGGGTTTTGGGTTTAGTGTTTAGGCTTTAGGGTTTTGGGTTTTTAGGATTTAGGGTCTAGGGGTTAGGGTTTAATGTTTATTTTTTAAGTTAAGTAAACCAATAGGTTTAGGTTTATTTAGTTTATTTTTTATTTATATTAGTTTATTTTATTATTTATTTTTATTTATGTTTTTTATTTTTATTTAGTTTAGTTTATTTATTTTAGGTTTGTTTATTTTATTTAATTTTTTAATTTTATTCATTTTTTAGGTTTAGGTTTAGGTTAAAGTTTATTTTTTAGTTGAGTTTTATTTTTAATTTTTGGGTTCAAGTTTTTATTTATTTCATTAAGTTTAGATTTTAGGTTTTTATTTTATCTTTATTTTTAGGTTTTATTTTTTAGTTTAGGTTTTGGTTTAATTTGAGTTTATTTTATTTTATTTAGTTTAGGTTTAGGTTGAGGTTTAGGTTTAGGTTTTATTTATTTATTTTAGTTTATTTTATTTTAGGTTTAGTTTATTTTATTTTTTATTTTATTATTCTTTTATGTTTAGGTTTTTTTAATTTAGGGTTTAGGTTTTATTTTTTATTTATTATTAGGTTTTATTTTTATTTTTATTTTTAAGTTTAGGTTTTTATTTAGTTTTTATTTTATTTCTTTGTAGGTTTATTTTATTTTTACTTTATGTTTTGTTTTTATCTTATATAAGTTTTTTGTATTAGGTTTATTATATTTTAGTTTATTTTATTTTATTTTTAGGTTTAGGTTTAGGTTTAGGTTTTAGTTTAGACTTTTATTTTTATTTTATGTTTTATTTTTTATTTATTTTATTTTTGTTTATTTAGTTTAGGTTTAGTTTTATTTTAGGGACATTTAGGTTTGGGTTTAGAGGTTTTTTAGGTTTTTAGGTTTAGGTTTAGAGGGTAGGGAGAGGTTTAGGTTAGTTAGGAGTTAAGGGAGGGAAGTGGTGGGTTAGGTTTATGGTTAGGGTAGGGAGAGTTTTTTATAGATGGTTTTAGGGTGGGTTTATGATTTAGGTTAGTTTAGAGAGAGATTTGGTAGAGTTTAGGGTTTGTGGAGAGTTTATTATTTAGTTTAGGTTTAACATTTAGATTTAGAGGTTAAAGTTGGGTTAGGAGGTAGTTAGTTTAGGGTTTAGGTTTTATGGTTTAGGATTTTAGGCTTAGGATTTAGGGTTTAAGTTTTAGGGTTTTTTTTCCTTTTAAATTAAGTAAACAGGTAAGTTTAGGTTTGTTTAGTTTCTTTTTTTATTAATTTTAGTTTATTTTATTTATTTTATTTTTATTTAAGTTTATTTTTTATTTTCATTTTGTTTTATTTATTTATTTTAGGTTCTTTTATTTTAGTTTGGATTTTTTTATTTTTATTTTTTATTTTTTTTAGTTTGGTTTAGGTTTATGTTTTTTTTTTAGTTTAGTTTTATTTTAATTTTATTTTTTAGGTTTATGTTTTATTTTTTATTTTTAGGTTTAGGTTTTTATTTTATTTTTTTATGTTTAGGTTTACAATTTTAGTTTTAGGTTTATTTAAGGTTTATTATATTTAGGTAAGTTAGTTTTTAGTTTATTTTATTTTATTTAGTGTTGGGTTTAGGTTTAGGTTTAGGTTTTATTTATTTTAGATTAGTTTATTTTAGTTTAGGTTTAGGTTTATTTTTTAGTTTATGGTTTAGGTTTTATTTTTTATTTATTTTAGGATTTATTTTTTGGTTTAGGTTTTATTTAGTATTTATTTTATTTTCATTTAGGTTTATTTTATTTTATTTTATATTTTATTATTATTTTTAGCTTTTTTAGTTTTAGAGTTATTTTGTTTTTTTTAATTAGTTTAGGTTTTATTTATTTTATTTGAATTTATTTTATTTTATTTTATTTTATTTTTAGGTTTAGGTTTTGGTTTTAGTTTAGGGTTTTATTTTATTTAATTTTATTTATTTTATTTAGGTTTAGGTTTTTTATTTATTTTATTTTTAGGTTCTATTTAGTTTAGGTTTAGGTTTTTTGGTTTTTAGGGTTTAGGGTTCCAGGATGTGGTTTAGGGTTTAGGGTTGGTTTATTAGGGTTTGTTTTAGGGTTTAGGCTTTTAGGAGTTTAGTTTAGGGTTTAGGATTTGGGTTGGGTTTAGTTTAGTTAGGGCTTACGTAGAGGTCAGTTTGGGTTTAAGGTTAGTTTTAGGGTTTAGGGATTAGGGTTTAAGGTTTAGTACTTAGGGTTTAAGGTTTTCAGGTTTTAGGGTTTAGGGTTTTTTTTTAATTAAGTAAACCGATAGGTTTAGGTTTATTTAGTTTATTTTTTATTTTTGTTTATTTTATTTTATTTTTATTTAGGTTTATTTTTTAATTTTATTTAGTTAGTTTATTTATTTTAGTTTTATTTATTTTAGTTTAGGTTTTTTATTTCAGTTTATTTTTTTGGTTTAGTTTTTCATTTTAGTTTATTTTCTTGGTTTAAGCTTAGGTTTTCTTTTTTATTTATAGGTTTAGGTTTTAGGTTTTCATTTTAAGTTTATTTTTTAGTTTTATTTTTTAGTTTAATTATAGGTATATTTTTAGTATATTTTATTTTATTTTATTTGTTTAGGTTTAGTTTATTTTAGGTTTATGTTTAGATTTTAATTATTTTACTTTAGTTTATTTTATAGGTATAGGTTTATTTATTTTGTTTATTTTAGGTTTTGGATTTTTTTAGGGGTTAAGTTTTTATTTATTTTAGGTTTATTTTTTATGTTTAGGTTTTTTTTGGTTTATTTTTTATTTTATGTTTAGTTTTATTATATTTAGGTTTTTTATTTTTAAGTTTATTTTATTTTTTAATATAGTTTAGGTTCCTATTTATTTAATTTGACTTTAGTTTTTATTTTTTATTTTATTTTATTTTTAAGTTTATGTTTAGGTTTAGGTTTTAGTTTAGGTTTTTATTTTTTTAATATTATTATTTTATTTAGGTTCAAGTTTTTTATTTATTTATTTTATTTTTAGGTTTTATTTAGCTTAGGTTTAGGTTTTTAAGTTTTTAGGGTCTATGGTTTATGGCATAGGGTTTAGGGTTTAGGGTTTAGGGTTTAGTGTTAGTTTATAGTTTAAGGTTTAGGGTTTAGAGTTTTGGGTTTAGGTTTGTAAGTTTAGGGTTGTAGGTTTAGGGTTTAGGGTTAGTTTTAGGGTTTAGGGTTTAGGGTTTATGGCTTTTAGGATTAGGTTTAAGGTTTAGGTTTTAGGATTTTTTCTTTAAATTAAGAAACCAGCAAGTTTAGGTTTATTTAGTTTATTTTAGTAATTTTTATTTTATTTTTTATTTTTATTTAGGTTTATTTTCATTTTCTTTAGTTTTGTTTATTTATTTTAGGTTTTTTCTTTTAGGTTAGATTTTTTATTTTAGTTTATTTTTTTAGTTTAGGTTTATGTTTATTTTTTTTAGTTTAGTTTTATTTTTATTTTATTTTTTAGGTTTAGGTTCTATTTTTTTTTTTTAAGTTTAGGTTTTTATTTTATTTATTTAGGTTTAAGTTTTAGGTTTTGATTTTAGGTTCATTCTATGTTTTATTTTTTAGTTTAGGTATAGGTTTATATTTAGTTTATTTTATTTTACCTAGTTTAGGGTTTAGGTTTAGTTTATTTTAGGTTTAGGTTTAGGTTTTATTTATTTTAGTTTAGTTTATCTTAATTTATGTTTATGTTTATTTCTTTGTTTAGGGTTTAGGTTTTAGTTTTTATTTATTTTTAGGTTTATTTTTAGGCTTAGTTTTTATTTCATTTTATGTTATTTTATTTTAGGTTTATTTTATTTTCATTTTACATTTAGTTATTATTTTATTTTTGTTTTTTATTCTTAGGTTTATTATATGTTTTAGTTTAATTTAGGTTTTTGTTTATTTTATTTGAGTTTAATTTTTATTTTTTATTTTATTTTATTTTTAGGTTTAGGTTTTTATTTTATTTTATTTTATTTAGGTTTAGGTTTTTTATTTATTTTATTTTAGTTTATTTTATTTTATTTTTAGCTTTAGGTTAGGTTTTAGTTTAGCTTCTTATTTATTTTATTATTTTATTTTATTGAGCTTTATGTTTTCTTATATATTTTATTTTTAGGTTTTATTTAGTTTAGGTTTTGGTTTTTAGGTTTTTAGGATTTAGGATTTAGGGTTTAGGCTTTATGAGTTTATTTTTTATTTATTTTAGTTTTTTTATTTTTTATTTTAATTTTATTTATTTTTCTTTTTATTTAGCTTTGTTTATTTATTTTAGGTTTATTTATTTTAGTTAAGGTTTTTTATTTTAATTTATTTTTTATGTTTAGGTTTAGGTTTAAGTTTATTTTTTAGTTTAGTTTTATCATAATTTTAATTTTTAGGCTTAGGTTTATATTTTTATTTTATTCTTTTAGGTTTAGGTTTTAGGTTTTTTATTTTATGTTTATTTTTAGGTTTTATTATTTAGTTTAAGTTTAGGTTTATTATTAGTTTAATTTATTTTATTTAGTTTAGGTTTAGGTTTAGTTTATTTTAAGTTTTGGTTTAGGTTTTATTTATTCAAGTTTAGTTTATTTTAGTTTAATTTTAGATTTATTTTATTTTTATTTTAGGTTTAGGTTTTTTTTAGTTTAGGGTTTACGTTTTATTTTTTACTTAATTTTAGGTTTGTTATTTAGGCTTAGATTTTTATATTATTTTATTTTATGTTTATTTTATTTTTATTTTAGGTTTAATTTTTAATTTTATTTTGGTTTTTATTTTTTAATTTAGTTTAGGTTATTATTTATTTTATTTTACTTTAGTTTTGATTTTTTATTTTATTTTCATGTTAGGTTTAAGTTTAGGATTAAGTTTGAATTTATGTTTTTATTTTATTTTATTTGTTTATTTTATTTTGATTTAGATTTTATTTATTTATTTTTCTTTTAGGTTTTATTTAGTTTAGGTTTAGGTTTTTAGTTTTTTAGGGATTATGGTTTTTTTATGTTTAGTGTTTAGGATTTATGGTTTAGGATTTAGGAGGAGTTTTACAGGTTTAGGATTAGTTGGGTTTTTAGCTTGGGTTTATGGTAGGGAGGGTTGGGTTTAGGGTTTAGTTTAGGGTTTTATGGTTTAGGATTTCAAGTTTAAGTTTAAGCTTTAGGTTTAGGATCAGTTTAGGTTTGGGTTGGGTAGGGTTAGAGTTTGGGTATAAGGTTAGAGTTTAAAGCCAGTGGTGGGAGGTTTAGGGTCTTAGGGAGTTTTTTAAAGTGAGGGTTAGTTTAGGTTTAGGGAGGTTTGAGGAGGATTTATTGGGTAGTTAGTTTTTTAAAATTAAAAGCGGTTTATGTTTATATAATTTATTTTATTTATTTAAGTTTATTTTATTTTTATTTATTTAGTTTTATTAAAATTTTATTTAGTTTAGTTTATTTACTTTAAGTTTATTTATTTTATTTAGGTTTTATTTTATTTTTTTAGGTTTTATTTTAGTTTAATTTTATTTTATTTTATTTTTAGGTTTAGGTTTTATTTTTAATATTAGGTTTAGGTTTAAGTTTCATTTTAAGTTTATTTTTGGTATTATTTTTTTGTTTAAGTATAGATTTATTTTAGTTATTTTATTTTATTTGGTTTTAGGTTTAGATTTTATCATTTTACTTTAATTTATTTTATTTTAAGTTTAGGCTTATTTTATTTTGTTTATTTTAGGTTTAGTTTTTTTTCATTTAGGGTTTAGGTTTTTATAATTTATTTTTAGGTTTATTTTTTAGGTTTAGGTTTTTATTTATGTTTTATTTTATTCTATTTTAGGTTTATTTTATTTTTATGTTACGTTTAGTTTTTATTTTATTTTGGTTTTTATTTTTTGGTTTATTTTAATTTTTAGTTTAGTTTAGGTTTTTATTTATTTTATTTGACTTTAGTTTTTATTTTTTATTTTATTTTATTTTTAAGTTTAGGTTTAGGTTTAGGTTTTAGTTTAGGTTTTTATGTTTTTTATTTATAATTTTATTTAAGTTGTAATTTTTTTATTTATTTTATTTTTAGGCTTTATTTAGTTTATGTTTAGGTTTTTTAGTTTTTAGGGTCTATGGTTTATGGTTTAGGGTTTAACCTTTAGGTTTAGGGTTTAGGTTTGGGGATTAGGGTTTAGGGTTGAAGGTTTAGGGTTCAGAGTTTAGGGTTTAGGAATAGTTTTAGGGTATAGGGTTAGAGTTTTTTTTAGTTTTTAATTTTTTTTTAAATTAAGTAAACTCATAGGTTTAGGTTTATTTAGTTAATTTTATTTTTTTATTTTTATTTAGGTCTATTTTTATTTTTATTTAGTTTATTTAATCTATTTTATGTTTATTTATTTTAGTTTAGGTTTTTATTTTAGTTTCTTTTTTAAGTTTAGGTTTAGCTTAAAGTTTATTTTTTAGTTTAGTTTTATTTTTATCTTATTCTTTAGGTTTATGTTCATGTTTTTATTTTATTTTTTTAGGTTTAAGTTTTAGGGTTTAGGATTTAGGGTTTAGAGTTTAAAGTTGTAGGGTTGTAGGTTTTACGGTTTAGGGTTTAGGATTTAGGGTTTAGGGTTTAGGGTTTAGGGATTAGGGTTTTAGTGTTTATGATTTAGGGTTTATGGTTTAGGGTTTTTAGGGTTTAGGGTTTTTAGGGTTTAGGGTTTTTAGGATTTAGGGTTTAGGGTTTTCAGGTTTATTTTTTATATCTAGGTTTAGGTTTAGATTTTAATTTATTTTTGTTAGGTTTATTTTTATGTTTTATTTTATGTGTATTTTAGGTTTTCTTTTTTAGTTTAAGTTTATGTTTATTTTTAGTTTATTTTATGCTATTTAGTTTAGGTTTAGGTTTCAATTTAGTTTAATATAGGTTTAGGTTTAGTTTACTTATTTTAGTTTAGTTTATTTTATTTTTATTTTAGGTTTGTTTTTTTTCTGTTTGGGGTTTAGGTTTTATTTTTTATTTATTTCAAGGTTATATTTTTATGTTTATTATTTAAGTTTAGGTTTTTATTTAGTTTTTATTTTAGGCTTATTTTATTTTTATTTTATGTTTAATTTTTATTTTATTTAAGTTTTTTATTTTTTTAATTTAATTTAGGTTTTTATTTATTATATTTTATTTAGTTTTTATTTTTTATTTTATTTTATTTTTAGGTTTAGGTTTATATTTAGATTTTAGTTTATGTTTTTATTTTATTAGTTTATTTTGGTTTATATTTTTTAAGTTATCTTATTTTTAGGTCTTTTTTTTAGTTTAGGTTTAGGTTTTTAGCTTTTTAAGGTTTAGGGTTTTTAGGTTTGGGGTTTGGGTTTAGGGATTTATTTTTTTTGGTTTAGTTTGTGGGTTTGGGGTTTATGGCTTTTTAGAAAATAGGGTTTTAGGGTTTACGGTTTAGGGTTTAGGGTTTAGGGTTTAGGTTTAGGGTTCACATTTTAGTTTAGGGTTTAGGGTTTTTATTTTTCTTAACATAAAACAAATTCAAATTCAACATTTCTTCTTCTATTTATATAGTTTATTCTTTATTTATTTTAATTTATTTTAATTTATTTTTTTATTTATGTTTACAATTTATTTCTATTTAGCTTAGTTTATTTATTTTTGGCTTGTTTATTTTAGTTTAAGTTTATTTTTTGGTTGATTTTTATTTATATTTTATTTTTTAGGCTTAGGTTTTATTTTTAATTTTTGCTTTAGGATTAGGTTTTTATTTTATATTTTTAGGTTCAGGTTTTAGGTTTTTATTTTAGATTTATTTTTATGTTTTTTTTAGTTTAGGTTTAGGTTTAGTTTTTAATTTATTTTATTTATTTAGTTTAGGTTTATTTTAGGTTTAGGGATAGCTTTTATTCATTTTAGTTTATTTTATTTTAGTTTAGGTATAGTTTTATTTTATTTTATTTTTTAATTTATTTTAGGCTTAGGTTTTTTTAGTTTAGGGTTTAGGTTTTATTTTTATTTATTTTAAGATTTAGTTTTAGGTTTTATTTAGTTTTATTTTATTTTATTTAGGTTTGTTATTCAAGTTTATTTTATTTTAGTTTAGGTTTATTTATTTTATTTTAGTTTTTTAAATTATTTGAGGTTTAGGTTTTATTTAGGATTTATTTAGGTTTAGGTTTTTTTATTTATTTTATAGGTTTAGGTTTATTTATTTTATTTTAGGTTTTTTATATTTATTTTGTGGAAAGTTTAGTAGTTAGGATTTAGGGTTTAGTGGTTTAGGTAGGGTTTAGGAAGATTTATGGTTTAGGGTTTAGGTCAGTTTAGGAGGGTGGATTTAGGTTGGTGGAGGTCAGTTTAGTGGTAGTGGTTTAGGGTTTAGTGTGGGTTTAGGTAGTTAGTGGCTGGAGGAGTTTTGTGGGTAGGGTTTAGGTTTATGGTAGAGAGGAGGTTAGGGGTTAGGATGGTTTAGAGTTTGAGAGATTTAGGAGGGGTTTTGGGTTTTTTAGGGTTAGGGTTTATGATTTAGGTTTAGGGTTTACGGTTGTAGGTTTTAGGTTTAGAGTTTATGGTTTAGGGTTCATTTTATGGTTTAGGGTTTAGGGTTAAGGTTTTATTTATTTATTTTATTTATTTATTTTTAATTAAGTAAACTGGTAAGTTTAGGTTTATTTAGTTTATTTTTTATTTATTTTAGTTTATTTTATTTTATTTATTTTGATTTAGGTTTATTTTTATTTTTATTTAGTTTAGTTTATTTAGTTTAGGTTTATTTATTTTAGTTTAGGTATTTTATTTTAGTTTATTTTTTAGGTTTAGGTTTATTTTTTAATTTAGTCTTTTTTTTATCTTTTAGGTTTAGGTTTTATTTTTTATTTTTAGGTTTAGGTTTAGGTTTTTATTTTATTTTATTTATTTTAGGTTTAGGTTTTTGGTTTTTATTTTATGTTTATTTTTAGGTTTTATTTTTTTAGTTTAGGTTTTAATTTTAGTTTATTTTATTTTAGTTAGTTTAGGTTTTATTTTAGGTTTTGGTTTTATTTATTTTAATTTAGTTTATTTTAGTGTAGGTTTAGGCTTATTTTATTTTTATTTTATGTTTAAGTTTTTTTTTTTAGTTTAGGTTTTATTTTATTTTTATTCATTTTAGGTTTATTATTTTGGTTTAGGTTTTTTATTTAGTTTTATTTTATTTTATTTAAGTTTATTTTATTTTTTATTTTAAGTTTAGTTTAAATTTATTTTCATTTTAGTTTCTAGTTTAGTTTAGGTTTTATTTATTTTATTTTAGTTTATTTTTTATTTCTTATTTTATTTTCTTTTTAGGTTTAGGTTTAGGTTTAGGTTTAGGTTAAAGTTTGAGTTCATGTTTTTATTTTATTTTATTTTTTATTATATTTTGGTTTAGGTTTTTTATTTATTTTATTTTTATATTTAGTTTAGGTTTAGCTTTTTTAGCTTTTTAAGGTTTAAGGTTTAGTGTTTTTTTTGGATTTAGGGTTTAGTTTTGGTTTTTTTGGGTTTAGGGTTTATTGTGTAGTATGTAGTTTAGGTTAGGGTTTGGGGTTTTTTTGGGTTTTGGTTTATTTTAGGTTTTAGGTCTAGGGTTCAAGTTTTAGTTTAGGGTTTAGGGTTTTAATTTTTTTTTAACAGAGAAAAAAATTCATATTTAACCTTTCTTCTTTTCAATTTCATAAACCAAGTAACACACCAAGTTTTTTATGACATAAGCCATGACATAGATCAAAATGAGCACACATACAAGAAATCAAAAACCCTAGATAATTAGAACTGTCTCTATCATAAAGACACAATTCTTAAGTAGTAGATAAAATCGATTGTTCTTCATTTTCTTTAGTTCCCATTAGAACCACCTCGGCCTCTCGAATAGCAGGATCCACTAACATATCCCTGATCTCTCCCTCCGCCACCACCACAGTTGTAACCTCCATCCTTCCTCCTGCCTCCATAACCATCACTACTGTAATCACCACCTCCATATCGACCAGCACCTCCAGATTCCCCACCACCATTGCGAAAATTGCCACCCTTGCCTTCGTCTCCACTGTCAGATCTTGACTGAGCTTGGTTGACAATGATGTTCTTGTCATCAAGGTTCTGCCCATTCTTAGGGTTAAGGTTTTAGTTTATGTTTACTTTTAAATTTATTTAGTTACTTTAGTTTTAGGTTTAGGATTTGGGGTTTAGTTTTTAGGGTTTAGGGTTAGGGTTTAGGGTTTAGGGTTTAGGGTTTAGTTTTGGGTTTTAGGGTTTATGTTTTTAGGGTTTAGGGTTTAGGGTTAGGGCTTATGGTTTAGGGTTTAGGGTTTAGGGTTTTTTAGGGTTTATGATTTAGGGTTTAAAGTTTATGGTTGTAGCTTTAAGGTTTAAGGTTTAGGGTTTAGGGTCCATGTTATTTTTTATTTAAAATTTAGTAAACCGGTAGGTTTATGTTTATTTAGATTATTTACTTTATTTTTTATTTATTTTAGCTTTTTATTTTATTTTTATTTAGTTTAGTTCATTTAACTTAGGTTTATTTATTTCATTTTAAGATTTTTATTTAGTTTATTTTTTATGTTTAGGTTTAGGTTTTTATTTTATTTTTTTAGTTCTAGGTTTTAGGTGTTTTTTAGGTTTATTTTAAAGGTTTTATTTTTTAGTTTATTTTTAGTTTATTTTATTTTATTTAGTTTAGATTTAGGTTTTATTTATTTTAGTTTAATTTATTTTAGTTTAGGTTTAAGTTTATTTTATTTTGTTTAATTTATTTTATTTTAGGTTTAGGTTTTTTAGTTTGGGTTTGGTTTATTTTTAAGTTTAGGTTTTATTTAATTTTATTTTATTATATTTTAGGTTTATTTTATTTTCTTTAGTTTAGTTTAGGCTTTTATTTATTTTATTTTAATTTATTTCTATTAGTTTAATTTATTTTATTTTATTTTTATTTTTAAGTTCAGGTTTTAGTTAAGGTTTTCATTTTTTTTTATTTTTTATTATATTAGGTTTAGGTTTATTTATTTATTTTATTTTTAAGTTTAGGTTTCAATTTAGGTTTAATTATTTATTTTATTTTTAGGTTTAAATTAGTTTAGGTTTAGATTTTTAGGCTTTAGGCTTTATGGTTTTAGGTTTTTGGGGCTTAGGGTTTAGGTTTAAGGTTTTAGGTTTAAGGTTTAAGGTTTAGGGTTTTAGCTTTTTTAGGGTTTTGAGTTTTGTAGGTCAGGTTGGTTTAGGGTTTAGGGTTTAGGATTTAGAGTTTAGGGTTTAGGGGGCTTTTTTAATTAAGTAAACTAATAGGTTTAGGTTTACGTAGTTTATTTAGTTTTTTTATTTTTTAATTTCTTTAGTTTATTTTTCTATTTTTAATTAGTTTAGTTTACTTATTTCAAGATTATTTATTTTAGTTTATGTTTTTTATTTAGTTTATTTTTTAGGTTTAGGTTTATTTTTTTTGTTTAGTTTTATTTTTAGGTTTATGTTTAGGTTTTTATTTTATTCTTTTAGGTTTAGGTTTTTATTTTAGGTTATTTTTAGGTTTTTATTTTAGATTAGGTTTAGGTTTATTTTTAGTTTATTTTGTTTTATTTAGTTTAGGGTTTAGGTTTAGTTTATTTTAGGTTTAGTTTTAGGTTTTATTTAATTTAGTTTTGTTTATTTTAGTTTTGGTTTATGTTTATTATAATTTATTTATTTTAGGTTTAGGTTTATTTCTGCTTAGGGTTTATGTTTTATTTTTTATTTATTTTTAGGTTTATTTTTTAGGTTTAGGTTTTTATTTAGTTTTTATTTTATTTTATTTGAGGTTTATTTTATTTTTATTTTAAGTTTAGGTTTTATTTTATTTATGCTTTTTAATTTTAGGTTTATTTTATTTTTAAATTTAGTTTCAGTTTTTAGTTATTTAGTTTTTATTTAGTTCTTATTTTTTATTTTATTTTATTTTTAGGTTTAGGTTTAGGTTTCTATTTATTTTATTTATTTTTATTTGATTTATGCATAGATTTATTTATTTATTTTATTTTTAGGTTTTATTTAGTCTAGGTTTATGTTTTTAGGTTTTTAGGGTTTAGGGTTTAGGTTTAAGGTTTAGGATTTAGGATTGTAGGTTTTAGGATTTAGGGTTTAGGGTTTTTGGTATTTTTTTAACAGAGAACAAATTCATATTCAATATTTCTTATTTTCAATTTCATCAACAAAGTAACAAGTTAGGGAAGTGAGGTAATCAAATGACCTCCTAGGGGCTAGCTAAAGCCTCGTGTTCCCGAGATGTCCAGACTATATACCCATTTCCATTCAATCTTATATAAATTGACACATGAATAAAGAAAAGAGAACTCAACATTCATACACTTAAGCTATAAGCACATGAATTTCTTATGTATTTATAACTCGCATCATAACACATTATTATTCATTTATAAGATTTTGAAAAATACATTTGGATTTAATAGTGATAATAGCCATGCATATAATAAATTAAATCAACACATGTAAGCTTACATAAAGGAAATCCATTTTATTTTACTTGATTTTGAAAAGATGGATGCATTTATTCAAATGACATAACAAATTTAACATGATTGGAAATAGGACAATCAAATATAAGCATGTGATTCATTCAACCAAAGTAGTTCTTAAGGACAATCAAATAAAATAAGATTATTTAAATCAAACAAAAGCTTCTTTATTAATTAAGTTTTGGATTTGATTTGATTTAAAGAGGAGAAGAGAAATCATCACTTATTTTTTTAAACCCATTCCCATATTAGTGATTTGATTTAATTTAAGGAAATATAATTAAGTTGATTTTTTGGGTTTATTAAGTTGAACCCTTAATTAGATGAATTTATTCTGCTCACCTATGTCACCTTAAAGTAATTAACTAAATAATTATGAGCCAACATGATATTCATGGAAAATAAACTTGCAATGATCGTAGGAAATAAAGGGGCCTAATGTAATTGGCTCATGATTAGTAGTTAATTAGATTAAGGGACTTAATTAATTACTATTATAGTTAATTTCATTAAACTCCTTTAGGTTAATAAACACCTAAAAATCTACCTTATGATTTAATTAATTACGATCTAATGTGATTATGATTTCAATTTGATTAAGTGATTTAATTAATTAGTTAAATCTTAATTAATTTCATTCTAAAAAAATGGTGAAATGAACTTAAGGAAAGCGGTCCCAACCCTATTCCTTAGTTCACTTATTTTTGAACAATGATTAATAAACATAATTAACCAATTTGTCATTGTTCATGGGATTATTAATCTTTAATTAACTTAAAAGAGTATTTAAGGTTTAATCAGTCAATTTTCCTAATTAAGTGAGCAATAAAACCAACTAAAATCATGGGTGGAAGAGGTCATCCCATTAAATTAACCCACAAAATTTGGGATTAATTGCTCAAGTAATTAATGAGTAATTAAGCAAATAAATTTTGTAATTAAACTTTAATTAAATATGAATTACTACTCAAAATAAGTTGAGATCATTTTTAATTAACTCTCCTTTAAAATACCTTTAAAATGACTATTTATTTGCATTTGTTTTATTTCTCTATGATTTTTTATGATTTTTAGAAGTTTAAACCATTAGAAATGATTAATTAAGCCTAATTAAAGCTTAATCCTGTTGGCGCCACATGACACTGCCAGATTAGCTACTTAAAATTAATATGACTCGGTGCCCATGTGGCGGCGACGGACATGCTTTCTCGTCCGCCATCCGATCTAAGATCGGATGGCTATGATTAATCCCACAACTTAGTAGGATTAAATCAGATCGATCTAGCATAATTAATCACGATCGTACATTTTGATCACACGGAATGGACATTGTGTGATCTAATATTAGGAGAGTAAGGGAAAATAGAGTCTATTCGCCATTGATCACTTGATCCGAAGCTACTGGATCAACAAAGGATCCCACACCTTCATGACATCAATCGGAGGGGATCCAATGGTCAAGATCACACTAGATGCAAGTTTTCTTTAAAAAAATCTGACCCATTTTTGCCTAAGGATCAGTTTTGGATGCATACCTCATCGGAGCTCAAGATCGCTGGCTCGAATGATTAAGGAAGCTTCATCTAGTGGAGACGAAACCTTGTTGAGCAGTAATTGGATCAATTCCTCGACGTTCACTTAGAAGGCCATGAATTAATGATTTGGAGCTCAGCTTTGATCGAAGTCCCACCTTCGGTGCTCAGAAAGCTTGGGAGATGATTCATTCTTGCTCGATGAGGCCTAGGGAAGGTGTGCACAAAGTTAATTTGAGTTTGATGGAGAAATGGGGTTGTTAGGTCGAAAATGGGAGTGTCTTATATCGAGATGGATGGGAATGGCATTTCCCAATCAAGGAACAAGCTTGGGAGCTTAAGGAATGGCTCTAGCAGGTTGTCTTGGTTAGCTAGGGCTCTAAGAAATGATTTTTGTGTGTGGTTAAGTGAAAATGAGGGGGTGTATACCTCCCTTCATCTTGATTGGATAGTGGGATCAGGTTTGGCTTCTAGTGGCTGTCCGACCATCTCTTGGAGTCCTTGGTGGTAGGGAGGAGGTGAGTTGGCTCGGCTTGGTTGGTTGAAGGTGTGGATGTTGCTGCCAAGGAGGAACCATGGGTGTCCTATGCATTTCAAATGCTCCAAAGGGGAGGGTGAGGTGATTTCACCTCTTCTGGCTCATGGTGGACCCAACCACCCCTTGGGCTAGGTTGGGCAGTGTCCTAGGTGCCTAGGTGGACCATTGGGAGAGTACCAAGTGGCCAAAGAATGGAAATGACCACTTACATGGGTGATTTGTCTCATGTGATGCCCTTGACCCAAGGGTAGAATGATCATTTGGAATTGGATTTGATTTAGGCAGATTTCAAATGAGCCAAAAGTGGGTTAGCCCAAATTTCAATTGAGTTGATTTGGTTAGTTTGGCTCAATTTGACTCATTTAGGTCAAATTGGGTTAGGTTGGGTCAGGTTGACCAAGTGGTGAAATTGGGTCAAATTAAGGGTTGGGTCAAGTTCATATGATCAATAGGGATTTTTTGATTATATTCATTTGGTTTAGTTTGGCTTAGATTTGATTTTGGCTCATTTGAATTCATTTGGGTCAAATGGGTTAAGTTGACCAATTTGACCAAATTGGCCAAATTGGCTTGGGTTGGGTGTTGGTTTGGGTTTAGTTATCCAATTGAAGGTGATTGTAGACTTTGGTTACAATTAATTTGGATTTGGTTTTGATATAGACCAACTTGAAACTTTAGGTCAATTTGGGGTAAGTAGGTCAATTGGGTTCAATTGGGTCCAATCATGGCTTCAGTCAAGTTCAAAACTCAATTTGGAATGAACTTGAGCTATTGGTTGCAATCCATTTGGTTTATATTTTAATTTGACCCAATTTGGTCTTTTAGGTCAATTTGGGTCAACTTGGGTCAAGATGGACAATTGGATTTGGTTTGACTCAATTGAAGGCCAAGTCATATTCAAATATTTATTTTGATTTGGTATGAATCATTAGATTTGGTTTAGGTTACAATTTGGCTAGTTTGGTTCATATGGGTTAAGGGGTTGACTTGGTCAAATGACCAAGTTGACTTGGTTTGACCCAATTTATGACAATTGATCAACCTAGGGTGATCAACAATCATGATGGGCGATTATGATGGGCTTGGTTCAATCCAATTTGGGTAGAATTAGAACTTGGCTCAAATAGGTCAAATTTGTCACTTTGGGTCAAGTGGACCAATTGTGTTTTGTTAGCTTGATTTTGGGTTGAGTTTGATTTAGTTGAATTCATATATGGATTTGGGATTGATATATAAATTCAAAATTGGCTTCAAATGGGTTTAAGAAACATTTCAAGTCAAAAGGGTTAAGTTGGGTTTGACTTAGGTTGATTTTTTTTTGGCTTGATGATTGGAAATTTCATTTATAATTGTGAATATGATTGAAGGTATGATTCATTCATGAGAAAATCAATTGAATTTGGGTTTGGAATGAAGGAATTTGGCTAAGTCCATGGAGTTGGGTCATGTGGCTTAGGTTTGGATTTTGATTTTGTTTGATTTAGTTTTGTTGATTTAAATGTATATTTCATTTAAATTTATGAAGATGATTGAAAATATGATTGATTGTGAGAAAATTAATTGAGTTTGACTTGATTTGGATTAAGATTTGGCTAAGTCCATGGGATAGGTCATATGTCTTAGGAAGAGTTTTGATTTGATTTGATTGAGTTTGATTTAGTTTTGATCATTTTAATCTAGATTTGATTTAGATTTAGAAAGATGATTGAAGATATAAATTTATTATGAGAAAATCAATTGATTTTGGATTGATTTGGATTAATATTTGGCTAAGTTCATGGGATAGGTCATATGGCTTAGGAAGGGTTTCAAGTTTGGATTTGATCATGGGCTTCAATCATTTGGTTTTGGAATTTGGGTTTAGATTTGGATTTGAATTTCATGTTTGAATTGAACTTGAGGTTTAATTTGAGAAGGTGAACATGGATTGGATTTGGGTTGTAGGGTAGTTGCATTATCCAAATCCCTAAGGCATAACCTAATCCTATGGTTAACCCTTTGAAGTCTTTAGGCTTAGTTTAGATGTTTACCTAATTATTAGAAGTGTCTTATGACTAGGGAAGTCTTAATGTCTAGAAGACTCCTAAGTCTAAGATGGGAAGATTGAATCTGCACTCCAAAAGTGAGGTCAACAAGCCTTAGCCTCCATAGTGTTTCCCTTGGAGATAGATGATTGGAAGACTGAAGCCAAGTTTCACATTATAGACTTAGATACATCTTTCAACGCTTTGCTTGGGAGGCCATGGATACATGAGAACAATATAGTTCCATCCTTTATATATCTGTGTATGAAGTTTATCAGAGGTGAGATCGTCTACTGTGTTGAAGCAAATCTGAAGCCATTTACAGTTCACAAGGTCGACATATATGAGGATGTGGCTTACTACCTCCCTTAAAATCAACAAGTCTATTCTCATGAACTTTGCCAATGTTAAAATATAAAATAAAAAAAAAGAAAAAAAGGAAAAGAAAAAAAGAGAAATGAAAAAGAAGGGAATAAATAGACTTGAGGAGGAAGTGGAGCTTGACATTAGATTCCACCCATAGTTCATTACTCCATTCGAATATATGGGTAGATGACCTAACCTCCACCAGGTAGAGAAAGAGGCTAGTTTGGAGGCAGTCCTAGGGGTGGAAAATCTCATTATTGGCCACCAAATAGAAGATATGCCCCAGCTACCAGGAGTACACCTGTTATCCATATAGACTTAGAATTTAGAGTGGATGAGTATTATATGGTTAGCACACTAGCCAGCTCTTCGTAGCAGTAGATTCCCTTCAAGGTGACACTTGAGCTTATAGCAATGAAGACCGAGCTCCACAGTAAAGTATAAGTGTATCCAACTCTATATGTGAAATAGTTAGGCATCAGTTGGGAACCTTAGCTCTAACCCAACTTTCCTCTCAAAAAGCTGAGGGTTTGGTTGTTAAGGAAGCCCTTATGCCATCCACAGGTGTGAAGACTCGTGAGGTTCTTTTTAGAGCATCATCCTCAAGAAGTTGATGTAAAACTTGAGGATGATTCATATAAAGATTTAATAAAATTACCTTTTGATTGGTACTTGCCTTGTGTTCATAATTTAGCAAAGAAAGGGTTAATCCCACATACTTGGTCAAGCACAAGTCTACTTTGAAAGAATATAGAAGAACAAATGCAAAAGCTCTTAATCAAGACCAAGAATACAACGATGATGATGATTACCGCTAGTCATCACCAATTATTGAATCGATAGTTCTTTTCAAATCACATTAATTCATATGGGGAGCTATTCTTAGAAACTTTAGATGATCCAAATGATTTTAAAGTCAAAGATGTACCACCAGAGTTTGAAGAAGAGATCAAGTCAACTATCGAAGAGCTCAAGGAAATCAACTTAGAATTGAAGAAGATCCACGCCCGACATACATCAATTTTTTATTGAATGAATTTGAAACCAATGACTTGATTGAGTTTAAGGACTTCTTTGCATGGAGTTATGAAGAGTTGCTTAGATTGGCTCCCGACGTAGCAATCCATAAACTAACAATAGAGCCTACTACTAACTATATCAAGAAAGCTCTTAGACTCATGCGATTAGACATTGAACAACAGGTCATTTTTGAAGTTAAGAAACTGATCGATGATGGGTTCATTCGGGAAGACAAATACCCTAATTGGTTAGCTAGCATCATCCTAATTAAGAAAAAGAAAGACCAAATTCACATATGCATTGATTTTTTGGATTTAAGTAAGGCATGTCCAAAAGATGAATTTCCACTACCAATCCCGGAGCTGATGATAGATATTGCCTCATCTCATGTA
This sequence comes from Cymbidium sinense, assembly GCA_021442155.1. Taxonomy (NCBI): domain Eukaryota; kingdom Viridiplantae; phylum Streptophyta; class Magnoliopsida; order Asparagales; family Orchidaceae; genus Cymbidium; species Cymbidium sinense. The sequence continues at coordinate 118,925,824 of CM038214.1, forward strand.
GTATTCTATTTCATGGATGTCTCATCTGGATATAACCAAATAAAGATGGCCCCTGAAGATGAAAGAAACACTACTTTTAGAACCCCGATCAGAATCTATTACTATAAGGTCATGCCTTTCAGCCTTAAAAATGTCGGTGCTATATACCAGCGGGGTATGACTCAAATCTTTGATGAACTCATTCATTATCAAGTCAAGTGCTATGTTGATGATCTCATGGTCAAAAGTGGAGAAAAGAAGGACCATCTCTTTGACTTGAGAGTAGTTTTTGAACATTTAAGACAATTTAACCTCAAAATGAACCCCCTAAAGTGTGCATTCGGAGTAGCTTCAAAAAAATTCCTTGGGTTTGTTGTCCGACACCAAGGAATCAAAATTGATTTGGAGAAGATAAAGGTGATTTTAGAAATTAAACCCTATAAAAGTTTAACTCAACTCAAATCATTCCAAGGGAGGTTGGCATATCTAAGATTCATTTTATCCAACACATCGAAAAGATGTCAGCCATTCTCAGTAGTTATCAAAAAGGATGCCAAGTTCAAGTGAAATGATAAGTGTGAGCATGCCTTCAAAGACATCAAGCATTACCTGATGACTCCATCGGTTCTATCAGCCCCTATCCTGGGCAAGCTGCTCATACTTTACACTACTACATTAGATGACTCCCTAGGAACTTTGTTGGCCCAAGCCAATGATGAAGGGAAGGAAAACGCACTATACTACCTCAGTCATCGTATATTTTCTGTTAAGGCTAATTATCCACCCATTGAGAAGCATTGCCTAGTTTTAATCTTTGCATCCCAAAAGCTACAACACTACATGATCCCTCATATGGTGAACTTAATATCAAGGATCAATCCACTACAGTATCTCATGACACGGTCGATGCTATCCAAATAGTTGGCATAACGGTCCATGATCCTCTCGTAGTTTGACAATACCTTCATACTCCTTCGTATAGTGAAAGAATAAGCGCTAGTGGATTTCTTAGCAATACACCCACATCCTGCTAACTCTCCGCATAGTGATGATCTCCCAATGAACAAATCATGAACTTAGGAGATACTAGCATTCACCACCGAGAGATGTACTTTGATGGTGCGACTTTCTCTCAAAGAGGAGAAGAGCTATAATCTACTATTTCAGGAAAGGAAGGAGTCTAATTAGTTATCTTAACTCTGAACTATGATGTAAGTAGATTCTCATATCAACTGTTCAATCCTTGTACCAATAATGAAGCTGAATATGAGGCTCTGATTGCCGGTCTTGAGTTAGCCATCAATATAAGCATTGAGAACATCAACGTCTTCGAGGATTCTCAACTAGTTATCAACCAAATCTCTGGGTCCTATAAGGTTATAAAGCCCAAGCTCCATCACTACCATAAGTATACTATGAAGTTGTTAGCCTAAATCCTAGAGGTTAACATTTATAAGATTCCTCGAGAAGAGAACATCATAGCATATGTTTTAACCAAGTTTGCCAAAGAGTTGGCATGTACAGAGGATGAGTCCATATCAATAAAGGTCCAAATTAGACAAGTCTTATCCCGTATGGATATTAAACTCATCAAAAAGTACTCTCTTGAAGGGGAGGTTTCCATTGCCAAGAAGGATGAGGATTTTGATTGGAGGCAACCATTCATGGATTACATAAATAAAGGCAAACTATCTCAAGAGAAGTTCGAAGGACATCGATGAACTAGAGCACTTCTTTCCTCTTGTGGATGGTTTGTACCGAAATCTTTCATCATTGGTTATGTTGTAGAAGAAACAAGCCCATAAGATCGTGACCGAGGTACACTTAGAATTATGTGTAGCCAACCAATCCAGTCTAAAGATGAAAGCCTAGATCAAGAGACTAGGATACTACTGGTCATCGATGATCAAAGAGTACATGGATACAGCTAGGTAATGTGACCAATGTCAAACACATATCTTTTGTCTCGGGCTACTCTGAGTTGAGATAACATCCCTAGTGGCACTCACTTAGTAGGTTCTCTTGGTCAGGGTGACAAGCAACCCTGCTAGTGTGTCAGCCCAGTGGTCTTCTTGCTTTGGAGGATGTAAGTCTGCTACACTTTCCTTCCTTACTTGGCCACTACACACTGAGGAGCACCTTGTTAGTAAGCCTACATGCCTGTAAGCTAACTCATGTTTTTAAGAGGATGTGAGTCTACTATGCTTTCTTCTTGGATTATCCTTCATGCATTGATTTGGTCGAATATATTTGATGGTTAGGATAAGTCCACTAGTGACTCTTTCCCTCCCTTGAAGTCAGCCATCTTCCTTGGGCTCCCCACTTAAGTCACTCTAGTCGAGCATATGTCCTACCGATGATAGACTATCCCGATGATCAGTTCCACTTGGGAAGTTGTAAGCCTACATGCTTTCTTTCCAAATTGATCGGTGCACATCGACGAGAACCATAGGTTGGTTGGTTCTCACTATGCCACTCATGCTAACGAATACACCTTATGTTAGTTGGTTCTCGTAACTTGGGATACACCACTCATGGAAAATGTAAGTCTATTATGCTTTCTCCTTGAGTTGGTCACTATACATCTATAGGCTTTCTTTTCTAGGGCTCAAGATAATGCCCCTAGTAGTACCTCCTCTATGGCCACTATATTTGGATCACATCCTTTGTGACCCCATTTAGACACTACCCGAGTTACTATTGATTGATAGTTCCCCTTCCTAGTAACCACCCCTATGGTTGGAGAATCCTCTATGGATGAAGATTCTCCCATGGTCCAAGAAAATCTGAGATAGTCAAGGCCAACATAGCCCCTTCTGTGGTCCTCACACCAATAGTCTATGCAAACATATGAACAATATATATATTCACTTACGAATTAGGAGAGCACCCCTAGTGGTACCTTTTTTCAAGTAGGTATCCCATATTTAGGGTTGTGTCAACAGAACTCCCTATAGGAATCGCCTAACTACTCCTGAGTTGATATAAGTACACAATGATATTCACTCAGTAGTCACCCCTAAGTCAAGTTTGATTTGTTGTGCTACCAATAGGTCACCCTAGTTATTGTTCCCTACTTTAGAAGATGTAAGTCTACTACACCTTCTTCCTAGCACAGCCGTTACACACCGAAAGACAACCCCTTAGGTTGGCTAGATCTACCCCATAGCCAGTAGACTTTAACTTTGGATTTGTAAATCTGAGATATGATAAGTCTGATATAGCCCTTTCTCAATGGGTCTATCACACACTGACATGGTCCATAAATTAAATCTATCAAATTTATCGAAGCTCACATCCCCAGAGGATATGCCCTCAATTCAAAATCAAACTAAACCAAAGAAACCATATCAAATCACAAAAAATTAAGATAAAATTAATCTTACTTTGAGTTGAAATAAGTCCCTCATTCACTCAAGGTCAGTCAAGTTTGATTTATTGGCATCCAAAGGTCACCAGCAGTTCCTCGCTTTGGAAGATGTAAGTCGCTATGCCTTCTTCCTAGATAGTCATACACATAAAAGGAAACCCTAGGTTGGCTAGATCCACCCTTAGACTATCCCTTGGATTTGTAAACAGGTAGGTCAATTGATATATTTCTCGGGGTCCATCGTACACCATAGGGTCCATACATTAACTCATACTAATATAAACCCAATATGATTTTCTCCAATGGAGTTAAATCACACCCTTCTCCCAAGTGGAGCCCTAAATCATATATAAACAAGTCAAGCAAACAAATTAAGTTCAAAACCAACCACCCTAGTGGATCCAAATTAAACCAATTCCCCTAGTAGAGTCTAAATCAAAGAAATCCAACCAAACTCTTATCCCTAATGGATACATCCCCAAATAAATCTATGAAATCAAACTCAAATCCCAATTCCCAGTGGATAGCCCGAACCTGCTTCCCTAGTGGAAGGTTCATATACCCAATCCCCAGTAGACTCAATCCCATATCTCTGGCTGATATGCCTCACATCAATTTAAATAAACCAAATTAAAGTCAATTCGATCTTAATCCTTAGTGAATTATAGATTCTTATCCCTTGTGGATATTTTTTCCACAAATCATATAATCAAATCAAATTCAAACCATATCTCTGAAGATTTTCTTCTTCTATGCCCTCGACATAGACCCCTCACATGTCATGTTCAATGCATGTGTGATCCCTTAGCAGATCTCCCTCCATGTCCTTGACATGGAATTCCCATCAAATCTTATTTCTTCTCTTATGTACACCTTCAATACTTCAACCAAAAGCTTAACAATGTATTCATTCAAATTACATCATCTTAACATTGTAATCAATATTTTATGATTTGTGATGGTAAGCTCAAACTAACTATACAATATCATGCTAGAATATTATAATGTGAATTAACACACTATATTATATTATAATTTGCTATAATATAATATATTGTCTAACATTACACCTCATTAGAATCACTTAAAAGGAACAAATAACAAAATTTTGCAAAATATGAATAATGTACATTTTGGATGTAAAATTATTATTTTTCTAATAGAAATGGTACAAAATAGCATAATTTTTGTTTAGTGTGCTATGAATTTGGCCAAACTCTTCCATCTCAACTTTCAAATTAACATTTTTGTGAGTTTTGACCCAATGTATTATAATAAAAGTAAAACATACTAAAATGTACAATAACATTTAGTAACACACCACACATTCATATATATGTGAAGTTATATTTATGTACATATATTTTAATATGCTTTCATATAATATATTATCTTACATTACACCTTAAAATGAATCACTTTAAGCAAAAAATTATAAAATTTGGTTGAAAAATGAACATTTATTTTGGATGCAAAATTCCATTCTTTTGATTAAATGACACACCATAGCATAATGATGTTCCCTAAAGCTTAACTTAAATTTGGCCACATCCCATCATCTCCTATAAATCAATATTTTTATGTATTATACCAATACAAACTCTACTACATCATACCATAATAAACTAAAATTTGCTAAACAACAAGTAGTAATACACAATAGTATGCTATAATGCACGATGCTACACTATGTTATGGCATCCTATATTATAAAATGCTATGACATATTATATTATATTATATTGCATATCACTTCACAAGGGATTGCTTAAGATAAAATAAAATAAAATAAATCTAAATAATAAAAAACTATATATTATAGTCATATCACATACATATTTTAAACTAAAATAATATATTACGATGTCATGCTCTACTTATTATGAATTTGGTCAAATTCCACCATTTTAAAGTGTAAATCAACATTTTTATAAATAATGCTAGTGTAGGCTCGATTGCATGATTATAAAATACTAAAATAATTTAAAATGCATAGAATAATATATTATGATATATGACTATACTATGCTACAAAATATAATATTTATTTTGAACATAAAATATTACTTTTTAGACTACAAGTGGTGTAGCACACCTTTGGTACTACAACTTAATTCCCACTTCAAATTTAACAAATTTAATCATTTGATTTATTAAATCAATATTTTATGATTTATATTATAGACTAGGGAAAAATACCATAATATTTAAAACATTTCAAAACATCTTATAACCATAAAAATACATCACTACATGCTCAAATATATGATGCTACATTATACTATAATATATGGTATTATAATATGATTTAGGTTTAGTGTATATTCAAATCTCTAATAGTAATGGAAAGTCTCTTGAAGACATTTTCTTAGCTACCATAATAATGTTAGGATTAGGTCATTCTAAATCTACTACTAACATCTTTATTCAAGATTTAGTTTATTAGGTTGGGTTTAGGTTATTATTTTAGGGTTAGTTTAGCATTTAGGGTTTAGTTTTGGGGTTTAATTTATTTATTATTTTATTTATGGTTTAGGGTTTGTGGTTTGTTTTAGGTTTTAGGTTTTAGGTTTAGGTTTTAGTTTTGGTTTTAGTTTTGGGGTTTAGGGTTTAGGTTTGGGTTTAGGTTTTAAGTTTAAGGTTTAAGTTTTAGTTGGGTTTAGGTTTTATTTTAATAGAGACTAAATTCATATTCAACATTTCTTCTTTTTTGATTTCATCAACCAAGTAACACCAAGTTTTCTAAGACACATGACATGATAAAAAATGAGCACCCATAGAGCAAATCAAAACCCTAGATAAGTAGAATCATCTCTATGTAAAGACATAGTTCCATAGTAGGATCGATTCTTCTTTCTCCGCCTCATCAACCACCCCCCTTCGAGTAGGATCGCATCATATCCTCATCCTCTGCCACCAACATGGTAACCTCATCGCCCTCCCACCTCCATAACCCACCGCTCTAACAACTACCTCCATATCCACCACCTCTAGATCCCCCATCACCATAATCGCCTCCACCTTCACTCCACTCAGATCTGGGACCGAGCCTAGTGATGTGATGTTCCTCCCATTTCACCCATTCTTAGGGTTTAGGGTTAGTTTAGTGAGGTTTAGGTTAGTTTAGGGTGGTTGGGTTAGAGTTTGGGTTTAGGTTTTTTGGGTTTAGGTTTGTGGTTGTGGTTGGGTTTGGGGTTTAGGTTTTAGTTTAGGGTTTAGGATAGGGTTTAGTGTTTAGGGTAGGGTAGAGTTTAGTTTTAGGGGGTTTAGGGTTTAGGGTGTGGATTTGGGTTTAGGGTTAGATTATTTTTTAGGTTTAGTTTAGGGTTTAGATTTGTTTTAAGTTTTTCTTTTAAATTAAGCAAACCGTAGGTTTAGGTTCATTTAATTTATTTATTTGAGTTTATTTTATTTTATTTTATTTATGTTTAATTTTATTTATTTTTTAGTTTATTTATTTTTAATTTATTTATTTATTTTAGTTTATTTTATTTTTTTAGGTTTATTTTTATTTATTTAGGTTTAGGTTAGGTTTTATTTATTTACTATTTTATAGGTTAGTATTTTATTATTTTATTTTATTTTTTATTTATTTTAGTTTTTTTTTAGTTTATGGTTTTATATTTTATTTTTGTGGTTATTTTAGTTTAGGTTTATAGTTTATTATTTTATTTTATTTTAGGTTTATTTATTTATTTTAAGTTTAGTTTTTATTTTTATTTAGTTTTTATTTTTTTTTATTTAGTTTAGTTTTTATTAATTTATTTTAGTTTAGTTTTATTTTTTATTTTATTTTATTATTTTTTAGTTTAGGTTTATATTTTAGTTTTAATTTATTTTATTTTATTATTTTATTTTATTTTGGTTAAGTTTTTATATTTATTTTATTTTAGGTTTTATTTTTTAGGTTTAAGTTTTTAGCTTTTAGGATTGGGTTTAGGTTTATTTGTTAGGGGTTTAGGGTTTAGTTTAGGTTTTAGGTTTAAGGTTTAAGTTATTTGGGTTTAATGTTTTTTTTAACAGATAACAAATTCATTCAACATTTTTTTTTTTGATTTTATCAACCAAGTAACACCCCAAGTTTAAGACACAAGTTTAGATAGATAAACAATGACCCATAGAGTAAATCAAAACCCTAGATAAGTAGAATCATTTTTACTAAAAATACAGTTATGTAGCATCGGATTATGTTTTAGTTTTTTAACTACCCCCGCCTCAGAAGCAAGATCTAATCATATCCCTAATCTCCCTCCCACCACCATGGTTGTAACCTCCATCTTCCTCCAGTCCACAACCACCATCGCTGACAACCATCTCCATATCCACCAACCTTGCATCAACACCACCGCACACCATTTTGCCTTTTATAGATCTTAATTTAGGATGGATGTTTTGCCATCAAGGTTTACCCATTCTTAGGGTTTAAAGTTAATTTGGGTTTTATTTTGTGGTTTATTTGGGGTTTATTTTTTATTTTAGGTTTATATTTTGTGGTTTTTTTTTATGGTTTTGGGTTTATTTATATTTAGGTTTTAGGTTTATTTAGGTTTTTTATTTTTATGTTTATTTTAGGTTTATTTTAGTTTAGTTTAATTTATTTTGTATTTTTTATTTTATTTTTTATTTTAAGTTTATTTTATTTTAGTTTAGGTTTATTTTATTTTATTTTTTTATCATTTTAGTTTAGGTTTATTTATTTATTTTATTTATTTTATTTTTATTTTAGGTTTAGTATTTTATTTTAGTTTTAGGTTTTATTTTATTTATTTTATTTTATTTTATTTTATTTTTATTTTTGGTTTTAGTTTTTTATTTAATTTTTATTTATTTATTTTTATTTTTTTTTATTATTTTAATTTATTTTATTTTATTATTTACTTAATTTATAGTAGTTTAGGTTTTTTTATTATATTTATATTTTTTATTTTATTTTATTTTTATTTATTTTATTTTATTTATTTATTTAGTTATTTTATTTTATTTTCTTGGTTTTTTAGGCTTAGGTTTTAGGTTTAGGTTAGGTGTTTGACCTTGGTAGTAGATTAGTGGGTTTAGAGCCCAAGGTTGGGGTGGTAGTTTTAGCCTAGTCAGGTCAGGGTGGGTCAGTTAAGTGATCAGTTAGCCAGGGTTTGGGTTGGGCTCAGGCCTGGTGTGGTTGAGGCCAGGTTTTAGGGCTCAGTAGGCTCAGTGGTCAGGGTAAGCCTAGTTTATGGCTTTATGAGATTAGGGTCAGCCTTAGGTTTTGGGTTTAGATTTATGGCTAGGATTTTTTAAAAGCAAAGTTAAAGTTTAGTTTATTTTATTTATTATTTTATTTTAATTTATTTTTATTTTATTTTATTTATTTATTTATTTATTTATTTTTTATTTTAGGTTTATTTTATTTTTTAGTTTATTTTTAGAGTTTATTTATTTTATTAGTTTATTTTATTTTAAGTTTTATTTTATTAGTTTTTTTTACTTGAGGTTTATTTTTTAATTTGGTTTAGTTTATTTTAGTTTATTTTAGTTTATTTATTTAGTTGATTTAGGTTTTTTATTTTAGTTTAGGTTTAGGTATTTTATTTTAGTAGTTTATTATTTAGTTTAGTTTTATTTTATTTTATTTATTTATTTTTTATTTTTTTAGTTTTTTTTAGTTTTTATTTATTTTATTTTATTTTTTTTATTTTTTTATTTAGGTTTTTTTATTATTTATTTTTTATTTTAGGTTTATTTTATTTTATTTTGTTTAGTTTTATTTTATTTATTTTATTTATTTTATTTTATTTTTATTTTATTTAGTTTTTCTTATTTTATTTTATTTTATTTTATTTATTTTAGTTTTTTATTTATTTTATTTTTATTTATTTTATTTATTTTATATTTTTAAGATTTATAGTTTATTTAGGGTTTAAGGTTTAGGATTTTAGATTTAAGTCAGGGTTGTAGTTTGGCTGATTAGGAGGTAGTTGGATTGGTAGTTAGGCTTCAGGTTTAGGGCTCAGGAGTTTAGGTTTAGGGCTCAGGATTGGTTTATGTTTTTAGGGTAGGGTTTTTAGTATTAGGATTTTTTTAAAAAAAAAAGCAAATCAGTTTATAGGTTTATTTAGTTTATTTTTATTTATTATTTATTTTTATTTTTATATTTTATTTATTTATTTAGTTTATTTATATTTATTTTATTTTAGTTATGTTTTAGTTTATTTATTTATTTTATTTAAGTGTTTATTATTTTAATTTTTTTAGTTTTATTTTATTTTTTATTTAGTGGTTTATTTAGGTTTATTTTAGTTTTAGTTTAGGTTTATTTTAGTTTATTTTATTTTATTTAGTTTAGGTTTTTTTATTTATTTAGTTTATTTATTAGTTAGGTTTATTTTATTTTGTTTTATTTTAGGTTTAGTTTTAGTTTATTTAGGTTTTATTTTTTTTATTTATTTAGGTTTAGTTTTATTTAGTTTTATTTATTTTTGGTTTATTTTATTTTATTCATGTTTATTTTTTATTTATTTTTATTTATTTTATTTTATCTTATTTTTAGTTTAATTTAGGTTTTATTTATTTTATTTTAGTTTTTCTTTTTATTTTTTTTTATTTTATTTTAGGTTTTAGTTTTATAAGTTTTTTTATTTTATTTATTTTTTATTTAAGTTTTTATTTTTTATATTTATTTTATTTTAGGTTTTATTTAGTGTTTAGTTTTAGGATTTAGGGTTTAGGTCATAGATTTTTAGGATTGGTTTAGTTAAGGGTTGTTTTGTAGTTTAGGTTTAGGTTTTAGTTTGTATTTAGGGTAGCTCAGGGTTTAGGTAGGTTTAGGTTTTTTTAAAAAATTATTTTTAGTTTTATTTTATTATTTTTTTTATTTTATTTATTTTTATTTATTTTATTTTATTTTATTTTTATTTTTATTTATTTATTTATTTTTTTATTTATTATTTTTTATTTTATTTTTAAGTTTTATTTTATAGTTTTTTATTTTTATTTTATTTTTTTTAGGTTTTATTTATTTTATTTTTAGTTTTAGGTTTTATTTTTTTATTTTTTATTTTAGGTTTTATTTATTTTATTTATTTATTTTTAGTTATTTTATTTAGTTTTATTTTTTTTTTTTAGGTTTATTATTTATTTATTTTTTTTAGTTTATTTAGTTTTATTTTATTTTATTTTATTTATTTTATTTTTTATTTTATTTGGTTTTATTTTTTTTTATTTAGTTTATTTTTATTTAGGTTTTTATTTTATTTATTTTAGTTTATTTTTATTTTATTTTATTTTATTTTATTAGTTATTTTTTTATTATTTATTTTATTTTTATTTTTAGTTTCTTTTATTTTATTTTTTAGTTTATTTTTAGGTTTATTTATTTTTAGGGTTTATTTTATTTTATTATTATTTCATTTTTTTTTTTTAGCTTTTTAGTTAGTTTTTTTATTTTATCAGTTTTTTAGTTTTTTAGGTTTTAGTTTTTAGTTTTTTAGGTTTAGTTTATTTATTTTTTTATTTTTTTTATTTTTAAACCAGTTTTAGTTTATTTTATCTTTTTTTATTTTTATTTATTTTATTTATTTTATTTTTATTTATTTTATTTTAGGTTTTATTTTTATTTTTAGTTTTGTTTTGCTTTTTTTTTATTTTATTTTTTTTATTTTATTTTAGGTTTTATATTTTTTTTATTTTTTAGTTTAGGTTTTTTTATTTAATTTTTTTTTTTTTTTTTAGGTTTTTTTTATTTATTTTGTTTTATTTTTTTTTATTTATTTTATATTTTTATTTATTAGTTTAGGTTTATATTTATTATGTTTTTAGGTTTTATTTATTTTAGTTTATTTATTTAGTTTAGTTTATTTTTTATTTTTTATTTTATTTTATTTTTATTTTAATATTTTTTAGGTTTTTATTTATTTTATTTTTATTTATTTTATTTATTTATTTTATTTTATTTAGGTTTTTTTTTTTTATTATTTTTTTATTTTATTTTTATCTTTTATTTATTTATTTTAGTTTAGTTTATTTTTATTTATTTTAGGTTTATGTTTAGTAGTTTTAGTTTTTTATTTTATTTATTTTATCTGGTTTAGGTTTTTTTTTTTATTTTATTTTAGTTTATTTAGGAGTTAGTTTTAGGTTGGGTCTTAGGTTGGCTCATTTATTTATTTAGGTATTTTTATTTATTTTAGTTTATAGATTTATTTTATTTATTTTATTTTTTTAGTTTAGTAGGTCATTTATTTATTTAGTTTAGTTTATTTATTTTAGTCTTAGATTTATTTTATTTTTATTTTATTTGTCATTTTTTATTTTAGTTTATTTTTATTTTATTTATTTTTTATATTATTTTAGTTTATTTTATTTTATTTTATTATTTTATTTTTTATTTTATTTTTTTATTTTATTTTTATTTTATTTTTTTATTTTATTTATTTTTTTATTTTATTTTATTTAGGTTTCTTTATTTATTTTATTTTTGTTTATTTTATTTTATTTTATTTATTTTTTAGGTTTGGTTTATTTTATTTTTTTTTAGGTTTATTTTTTAGTTTATTTATTTAGTTTATTTTTTAGTTTTTATATATTTATATTTATTTATTTTAGTTTTATTTTTATTTATTTTTAGTTTTTATTTTTAGGTTTATTTTATTTTTTTTTTTAGTTTATTTTTTTTTATTTTAGTTTAGGTTTATTTTAGTTTATTTTATTAGTTTTTTATATTTTATTTTTTATTTTATTTATATTTATATTTTTATTTATTATTTATTTTTTAGTTTTTTATTTATTTTTTTATTTATTTTAGGTTTATTTTATTATTTTAGTTTTATTTTATTTAGTTTATTTTTATTTATTTATTTATTTATTTTATTTTTTTTATTTTAATATTTATTTTTTTATTTATTATTTATTTAGTAGTTTTATTTTATCATTTATTTATTTTAGTCAGTTTATTTATTTTATTTTATTTTATTTAGGTTTAGTTTTATTATTTTATCAGTTTAGTATTAGGTCTGTTTGGCCTGGATCAGGTTTAGGATTAGGTTTAGGGTTTAGGGTGGGGCCTAGTGGGTGGTTGTGGTTTAGTTTAGGAGTGGGTTGCAGGTCACAGCCAGTGGCTCAGGTTTTGTAGGTTTGGGTTTATTAGTTTAGGGTAGTTTTTTTAAAATTAAGTAAACCAACAGTAGATTATTTAGTTTATTTAGTTTATTTTTTTATGTATTTTAGTTTATTTTTATTTTATATTTTCATTTAGTTTAGTTTTATTGGTTCTTTTATTTTAGTTTATTTTTAGGTTTAGATTTATTTTTTTTTTTAGTTTAGTTTTATTTTTTATTTTATTTTTAGGTTTAGGTTTTATTTTTTATTTTCTTAGGTTTAGTTTTAGGTTTTTTATTTGAGGTTTATTTTTAGTTTTAGTTTATTTAGGTTTATTTTTAATTTAGTTTATTTTATTTTAGTTTAGGTTTAGTTTTTATTTTAGATTTAGTTTAGGTTTATGTTTATGTTTATTTTGTTTATTTTATTTATTTTTTTTATTTAGGTTTAGGTTTTTTATTTATTATTTATTTTAGTTTATTTTTTTAGGTTTAGGTTTTTTAGTTTTATTTTATTTAGGATTTTGTGCCACCATCCTTCAAGATCTTTGATGGTAGGAACCCATGATAACACATTGCACACTTTAGAGTTGTAACACCGTGGCAACAACACACTCCTCTTCTCTTTTGTTAGTCATCGTGTTGCATTTGATTGGTATCAACTACCCAATGGTTCGATGAAGATTTTGTGAGTTGGAGTGCTCTTCATCAAGAGGTTTGTTGGAGCTCAGTAGAGGGTGATTGTAGGTGACCTCATTGTAGAGAAACAAAAACTCAACGAGTCCCCTATTGATTACATTCTCAGGTGGCACAACCTATGCATGAATTGTGAACCACAGCTATCCGAACAACATGGCATTGAGAATCTTCTCAAAAATATTCATGGCTGACGCTTCATGCTTAGGATTTACCATCAAAACATTCGAGAAATTAATCAACAAGGCATCTAGCCTACAATAGGAAGCCAAATAGTTGCCCTTTCGACCAATCATCTAGCCTAAACCGAAGGTGTTTGAGAAGAAGCTGTGACACAGGTCAATGGAAGGGAAGCAAAATGAAGAGTTTCAAGATGAGACTACGAGCTCAACAACCTTTTGCCACCTCCTCTTCCACCACCGCCATCATACCCACACCACAATGACCATTTCCACCACCTCAGCCTACCCAAGATGTATTCATATCCATCGTGTAGCTACCTTCCACATACTCTTCCCAATAGATTGAATAAGCCATATTCATTCAAGAGGGAGGTTGGAAAATCTTTATGAATCTCTTAAAGAAACTTGACTTTCAGTTACCAAGGCCTAAGAGGTGAGAGGAAGTGGGCAAGAGCGATAATCCTAGCTATTGCCCGTACCATCATATGTTAGGCTATGTCTTAGAGGATTGTATCATTTTTAAGGACTAGCTTGAACAACTACAAGTTGAAGCCATAGTTATCCCTAAGGAATACTTATTAGAACAACCATCCAATTTTGTTAGAGTAATCCTTAGGGATACTTGTCATCCTCTTAAGACCAAAGAAGGTTAGGATATCACCCTATCCCAAACCTCTAAGAAGATCATTTCTAAGATCAAAAATCTTTCCTTGTAGGTGCATGAAGTAGCTCAAACCTCCAACACCAAGGAAGGTTTGCTAGTTGCAAAGGACAACTCGGGGAGGGTGACAGCCTAGTAGCAGCAATAGCTCACCATACTTGCCCGAGATAGTCCAAGTAGCATAGCCACCATCCAGTCCAAGACTTCTCCACCATTGTAGCTACCTCTTCTACCGATAGAGCATTGTATCTATGGATAAGGGCACTAAATCCCTTACTCTACTTACTTTACTTGATTTCTATCATGTACCTCCACTTAAAAAGAAATTAATGAAGAAAGCTAATTCTACTTATATATTACTGATGCTCTTGATTTTATTCCTATTGAAAGCCCTCCGAAGTCTAAATAATAAATAATAGTTTTATCCTTTCCTTTCTCGATTCTGCTATCCTTCTCTAGATCAATGTTCACCTCTTGAGATTGACTTGGAGTCAACCACTCGAGGATCCCATAAGAGAAGCTATAGGTATTCTCGATGAGAAGGTAGAACTTTCCACAAGCTCATCATTCCAAGAAGTCACTGAAGTCAACCTACACAGTGCAAAGTTCTACCTCCTAGGGTAGTACCTCGTGATAAGGATAAGCAAGTAATTAGTTCTAGTGAGCCCTCCATAGATTTTCCACCCATGGATATGCTTGTGAGGACCAAGAGTTGATACAATGTCCTAGCTCACCTTAGAAAGTTTCAACTAAGTTAAGATATACACACCTCATCTTATCCAAAGAGATGAGGGAATTTCTTATCATGGCCTTACTTTACCTAGATATATGTTTAGCTCAGTTGATTTCTACTAAAGAGGAGGCATGCCACTTCAAAGATATCTTAGGAGTTACATACAGCAATGAAGACTTTCTCCTAGGGACAACTGAGCACAACTGCCTCTTTACATTATAGTGGATGTTGGTAGATACAAAGTATCTAGTTCTGTTGACCGTGTATCAATCAACATTATGAGTATAAGAACCCTTACCTACTTAAGGATCAACATCTCCAAACTCCAAAAAAAGGATGATGTTAAAAGGATTCAATGAACAAGGTGAGAGGGCCTTGTAGTGTTTATTTTGGATGTATGGGGACACCATGCATCATAGTACTTTTTGAGGTGATCATATAACATTGAGGTATGATGTACTATCTCAAAAGATATAGGATCACCCTATAATGGACCTAATCACATAATAAGGACTCCTTAGGCATGATGAGTCTTTGAATGTACCAGAAATTTCTTTCCTACTTTATATGGATGACTAAAGTAGTGTTTATATTAAACCAGGTTCTTAAGTTCTCTATGGAGGCAAGCCTCCAAAGTTAATTACATCTTAGGAAATGAAAGTTTTTAAGAATACTCATGATTAAAGTAAACAATTATCATAGCCAAAGATTTCAAGGTTAGACTATCAAAAAATTGGTTGTATTTGGAAAATCAACTCAGAAAGTTCAAGGAAAAGACTTATTTTTTAAATCCAAATGAAATAATTAGGAAATGCTCATGATACAAGGAAGCCTAGTGAGCATTTTAATCTATCCTATGGTTGGTCTTTATAATTTTGAAGTTGAGGAGATTTATATGTTTTGAGTTGAAATTTAATTAGATTACTAGGCTTATAATCCACCAACATAAGGCTGTGGGAATGCCTAAGAGGTGAGGATTTATGCTGGTCACCTAAAGGAAATAGCTACCTCGAATCATAAATCTAGCGAGCTTTAGTATGAGCTAAATCATGACCTAAATCTTAGCAACAAATTGACATAAGGGTTTATCTCCAAAAGAGAATCAATTGTCTGACTTCTAAACTTATACTCGATTGGCCGCCAGCTAACTCCTCCTATGATTTTAAAACCATGTAGTCTGATCTTATGAATTGTAAGATAGTTAGGGTAGTTATTTAATTAGAAAGAGACTAAAGTCCTAAACACACTCCCTAAGAGACTAGAGCATGAGTCGTGTGAGCATATGACTTAATCTATAGATGCAAAATCTTTTCAAATTTTATTTCATTTTAGACATCATTTTGATAGAGGTTTTAGGATTTTTATGCCTAAATGCATGATGAAATAGGTTATAGGTCAAATCAGCTAGAAGGGTGTTCTCCACCACAAGGGATGATGTTGTCAAGCATTCCTTTATCATGCAAGGATGGAGATCCTTCATGTTAAAGAAAGAAAGAATATGCATGCATGATGTGAAACATACAACCATATAGCTAAGGGTTGCTAAATCTTTTAATTATCTTATTTATGTCTTAGGCTTTACGATGAGGTTATTAGTTGTTTAAAATTTAGTTATGAGTGATTATTTTGGTAGAAAAGTTATTTTTATCCTAAGAGCCTAATCATATCCAAGCCACACATTAAAGCATCAATCATTTAAGAAATAATGAAAAGCATGTGTCCTAATGCATAATGTAAACATAACATCAAACAATTATATAAACTATCATAAAAGAATAAAAGGTAGTGGGTACCTCCATACAACCAAGAGAGAAAAGATGGGTGAAGCTCTACCCTTATACAACCTAGAATATGAAAGAATAATTATAATTGTATTAAATGCCATGGAAGTCTTCTTTCATATCTCCATTTTTGATTTGGTTCCTTCTTTGATTTGGATGGTACTTGCTTCAAAGGCATCAGGGCACCCCAAGACAAAACCTTCGCCACCGCTCATCCTAATCCCCATAGCACTAATCTTAATTTACAAAAAATTACATTTCTGTGGGAAAAGTAAATCTAACTTCACCTGTAAAATAGAGGTTAGCTAAATATACATATAATCCCAAGCAGTTGTATTTATAATTTGGACTTAGCACCCTACACATGGGTAACTAACCCCACTTGTCCTAACTTGGATTATGCTTAAGGATTTAAGCAACCTACAAAAAGAGCATTTAGATTTATTTTTAAGCATCCCTTAAGCATAATCCCTTGCAAAAAACATGATTAGGCTAATATTGGCCTATCATCCAGTCTATAAAGCATACACCCTAACATCCAATCTAAAATAAGACATCATAAAATAAAACATACATCACATCATACACTGTCTTAACTTAGAGCTAGAATTGGTGACTTAATTCTAATGTGTGTATTAAGGCTTGTGTGGTAAGTCTTGTTAGGCATTAGTGTTGTATTTTCTAAGTGTAGAAGGATTCAATTTAACATGAAAGGTTGATTTCACTTGAAGTAGTTTAATTTATTTGAGAATTTTAATTTGTGTTTTCTTTTTATTTTATTTAATTACACTTAGCAACTAAGTGTTATAAAAAAAAAGGTAAGAGGATTGCCCCTTTTCATCCCTACCTTAAGTCACTTTCTAAAGTATTTTAATTTGATTTAGTTCTCTTTAGTGAATGGTTATTAAATGATTTAATTAATCCTAAGTTTAAGTTCACTTTAAATAATCCTATTCAAAATGAAAGGCATCTTAAGATTAATTTAATTGAATTACTACCACATGACATATATTAAATCATTCCTTTCCATCACATTTAACATGCATATGATTTAATCCTAAGTGTATCTATACATGCAACATATTTTAGCACACTTAAATGATGAATGTGTATGTTTAGAATTTATATTTTATTTGATTGAATTATTTAAAACATATTAATTTAAAACTTTATCCAAATTCTTATACAAAAAGGACATAAGAATGAAATTAAATAGGCATGTCCATTGTTAAACTAGGGATGTGAGGTAAGCAAATGACCTCCTTGAGCTAGCTAAAGCCTCATATTCTGGGATGTCCGACTATATACCCATTTGCATTGAAACATATGTAAATTTGTATACATGAACATAGGAAGTAAGCTCCAAATTATATAGTTAATGAATTTAACCACTTAGTCAATTATGAATGCATGCAATTTTAATGTAAAATGGGATTTTCATTCACTAATCACATATATATATATATATACATGTACAAAGATTTAAGCAAGTACGTGTCATTGTTGAACCAGGAAAGTGAGGTAATAAAATGACCTCCTTGGGGTTAACTAAAGCATCATATTCCTGGGATGTCCAAACTATATTATTGCTTTTCTTGGACACACATGGATGTATACATAAATGAGGGAAAGAAAACCATGCAAAGATTCTATATTATTTATTGAATTATTTATATATATGAATTAAAGGTCTATAAAAATTCTAATGTTTAAATACATAAGAATGAAATCAAATGGGTACATGTTGTTATTAAATCAAGGAAGTGAGGTAATCAAATGACCTCTTTAGGTTAGCTAAAGCCTCATGTTCCTGGGATGTGCATACTATATAGCCATTACCATTCAATCTTATATAAATCAACACATGAATAGAGGAAAGAGAACTCAACATTCATACACTTAAGCTATGCATTTCTTATGTATTTCTAACTAGCATCATAACACATATTATTATTCATTTATAATCTTTTGAAAAATACATTTGATTTAATAGTGATAATAGCCATGCATATATTAAATTAAATCAACACATGCAAGCTTACATAAAGGAAATCCATTTTATTTTACTTGATTTTAAAAAAGATGGATGCATGAATTCAAATGACATATCAAATTTAACATGATTGGAAAGAGGACAATCAAATATAAGCATGTGATTCATTCAACTAAACTAGTTCTTAAGGACAATCAAATCAAATAAGATTATTTAAAGCAAACCAAAGCTTGTTTATTAATTAAGTTTTAAATTTGATTTGATTTAAAGAGGAGAAGAGAAATCATCACTTATTTTTTAAACCCATTCCCACATTAGTGATTTGATTTAATTTAAGGAAATTTAATTAAGTTGATTTTATGGGTTAATTAAGTTGAACCCTTAATTAGATGAATTAATTACTCTTACCTATGTCACCTTAAAGTAATTAACTAAATAATTATGAGCCAACATGATATGCATGGAAAATAAACTTGCAATGATCATAGGAAATAAAAGGGGCATAATGCAATTGGCTCATGATTAATAGTCAATTAGATTAATGGACTTAATTAATTACTCTTATGGTTTTCCCACACATGTGGACTAACCATAATTTCATTAAACTCCTTTAGGTTATTAAACACCTAAAGATCTACCCCTTGGTTTAATTAATTAAGGTCTAATGTGATTATGATTTCAATTTGATTAAGTGATTTAATTAATTAGTTAAATCTTAATTAATTTCATTTTTAAAAAACTGAAATGAACTTAGGGAAAGGGGTCCCAACCCTATTCCTTAGTTCACTTACTATTGAACAATGATTAATAAATTTAATTAACCAATTTATTACTATTCAAGGGATTAATTAATCATTACTTAACATAAAAGAGTAGTTAAGGTTTAATTAGTCAATTTTCCTAATTAAGTGAGTGATAAATCTCAAGAAAATCATGGGAGGAAGAGGTCATCCCATTAAATTATCACAATAAACTTGGGATTAATTGCTCAAGTAATTAGAGAGTAATTAAGCTAATTAATATAATAATTAAATCTTAATTAAACCTTCATTACTATTCAAATATTAAGATCATTTTAATTAATTCTCCTAAATACTTTAAAATGAGTATTTATTTGCATTTTTATTTCTATGATTTTTAGAAGTTTCAGCCATTAAAAATGATTAATTAAGTCTAATTAGACGCCCTATTGGCATGTGGCAAGACACACTTTCCACATGGCACTGTGAGATTGACTACTTAAAACTTATCCGACTTAGCACCTACGTGGCGACGATAGATGTGCTTTCTCATCTGCCATTTAGATCGGACAGCTTGATTAATCTTATAGCTTAATAAGATTAAATCAGATCAATCTAGTGGATCTAATCATGACCATCCATTTTGATCACATAGAATAGATGTTGCGTGATCTAACATCATGCAAGTGAGGGAGAATGGAGTCTGTCCACCATTGCTCAGTTGATCCGAGCTTGGATCAACTCCAAAAAGATCCAAAACCTTCATGAAATCGATCAGAGGGGATCCAATGGTCAATATCACACAAGATGCAAGTTTTCCTCAAAAGCTCCAACCCATTTTGCCTAAGGATGCTTTGGAAGCATACCTGGAGCTCAAGACTAGTGGCCCGAATGATTGAGGAAGCTTCATCTAGTGGAGACGAAGCCCTATTGAGTAGCAATTGGATTAATTCCTTGGCATTCACTCGGAAGGCCATTAACCAACAATTTGGAGCTCGACTTTGATCGAAGTCCCACAACCGGTGCTCGACAAGCTTGGGAGATGATTCGATCTCGATGAGGCATAAGGGTAATGCATCCAAACTTAATTTGAGTTTGATGGAGAAATGGGAAGTTAGTAAAATGGGAGTGTCCTATTTTGAGGAGAATGGCATTTTTTGATTGAGGAATGAGTTTGGGAGCTAGGGAATGGCTCTAGCTCATCTTAGGTAGCTCTAAGGAATGATTTTGTGTGTGTTTGAGTGAAAATGAGGGGTTGTATACCCCTTTCATCTTGTGATGGTGGGATAGGTTTGGCTTCTAGTGGTCGTCCACCATCTCGGGAGTCATGGGTGGAGGGAGGAGGTGAGTTGGCTTGGCTTGGTTGAAGGTGTGGAGGTGGCTACTAAGAAGGAATCATGGGTGTCCTATGGGTTTCAAATTCTCCAATAGGGAGGGTGAAGTGATTTCACCTCCCATGGGTCACGGTCGACCCAACCACCCCTTGGGTTAGGTTGGGCAGTGTTTGAGGTGCCTAAGTGGACCATTGGGAGAGTCCCAAGTGGCCAAGGAATAGAAATGACCACTTATATGGGTGATTTTTCTCATGTGATGCCCTTGACCAAAGGGTAGAATGATCATTTGGCATTGGATTTGATTTGGCCAGATTTGAAATGAGCCAAAAGTGGGTTAGCCAAAATTTCAAGTCAATTGGAGTTGATTTGGTTAGTTTGGCTTAATTGACCCATTTAGGTCAAATTGGTTACGGTAATCAAGTTGACCTATTGGTCAAATTGGGTCAAAAACCAAGGGTCGAGTCAAGTTCATATGATCATTTGGGATGTTTTGGTTCAATTGGTTTAGTTAAGTTTGGCTTAGATTTTATTTTGGCTCATTTGAATTCATTTGGGTCAAAAGTTGTTGACCAATTTGACCAAATTGGCCAAATTGATGGGTTGGGTGTTGGTTTGTGATTGACCAATTGATGATGATTGTAGGCTTTGGTTTCAATTAATTTGGATTTCATTTTGATTTAGGCCAACTTGAACCTTTAGGTCAATTTGGCTAAGTAGGTCAATTGGGTCCAATCATGGCTTTGGGCAAGTTCAACAATCAATTTTGAATGAACTTGAGCCGTTGGTTGCAAACAATTTGGTTTATATTTTGATTTGACCCAATTTGATCTTTAAGGTCAATTTGGGTCAACTTGGGTGAAGAAGGCCAATTGGGTTTGGTTTGACTCAATTGATTGTCAAGTCATATTCAAATATTGATTTTGATTTGGTATGAATCATTGGTTTCAAGGGATTTAGCTTAGTTTGGCTAGTTTGGGTTCATATGGGTTAAGGGGTTGACTTGGTAAAATGACCAAGTTGACTTGGTTTGACCTAATTTGATAATTGATCAACCTAGGTGATCAACAATCATGATGGGAGGTTTTGATGTACTTTTAATCCAATTTGGGTAGGATTAGAACTTGGCTCAAATAGGTCAAATTGGCCACTTTGGGTCAAGTGGACCAATTGGGCTTAGTTGGCTTGATTTTGGGTTGAGTTTGATTTAGTTGAGTTTATATATGGATTTGGGATTTATATATAAATTTAATTGCAACTTTGGGTTTGGGTTTTGGTTCATTTGAACATTTCAAGTCAAAAGGGTTAAGTTGGGTTTGACTTGGGTTTATTTTGGTTTGGCTTGATGATTGTAGATTTCATTTATATTTGTGAATATGATTGAACGTATGATTGATTCATGAGAAAATCAATTGAATTTGGGTTTTTGAATGAAGGAATTTGGCTAAGTCCATGGAGTTAAGTCATGTGGCTTAGGTTGGATTTTGATTTGGTTTGATTTAGTTTTGATAATTTAAATGTATATTTCACTTAAATTTATGAAGATGATTGAAAATATGATTGATTTATGAAAATCAATTGAGTTTGACTTGATTTGGATTAAGATATAGCTAAGTCCATGGGATAGTCATGGCTTGGAAGGGTTTTGATTTAATTTGATTTAGTTTGATTTAGTTTTGATCATTTGAATGTAGATTTGATTTATATTTAGAAGATGATTGAAAATATAAATTGATTATAAGAAAATCAATTGATTTTGGATGGATTTTGGATTAAGATTTGGCTAAGTCTATGGGTTAGGTTATATGGCTTAAGAAGGTTTTCAAGTTTGGATTTGATCATGGGCATCAATCATTTGGTTTTGGAATTTGGGTTTGGATTTGGATTTGAATTTGATGTTTTAATTGAACTTGAGGTTTTGTTTGAGATGGTGAACATGGATTGGATTTGGGTTGTAGGGTAGGTGGATTATCCCAATCCCTAAGGCATAACCTAATCCTATGGTTAACCCTTCTAAGTCTTTAGGCTTAGTTAAGTGTTTACCTAATTGTTAGAAGTGTCTTATGACTTGGGAAGTCTTAGTGTCTAGAAGACTCCTAAGTCTAAGATGGGAAGATTGAATCTGCACTAAAAAGTGCCAAGGCCTTAGCTCCATAGTGTTGCTCTGATAGATGATTGGAAGACCGCCAAGTTTCATATTATAGACTCGATACATCTTTGAACATTTGCTTGGTAGACCATGGATACATGAGAACAACATAGTTCCATCCTCTTTACTGTATGAAGTTGGTGAGAGGTGGGATCATGTGTCAAAGGAGATCTCAAGCCATTTATAGTTCGGTCGCATATATGATGATGCGGCTTACCACCTCCCTTAAAATCAACAAGTCTATTCTCACAAACCAAGCCAATGTTTAAAATTAAAAGAAAAATGAAAATAAAAAGAAAAAGAAAGAGAGAAAAGAAAGAAAAGGAAAGAGAAAATGAAAAAGAAAATAAAAGGGAGCTAAAATAAAATTGGAGGAAGTGGAGTCTGACATTAGATTCCACCCACAGTTTATTACTCCATTAAAAAATATGGGTAGATGACCGACCTCCACTCAGAAAAGAAACAAGCTAGAGGCGGCCCCTGTGGTGGAAAACTTCCTTATTGGCCACCCAATAGAAGATTTGTCTCAGCTACCGGGAGTACACTTGATATCCATATAAACTTAGAATCTAGTTCATAAGATTAGTCTTATATTATTAGCACACCATCCAACTCTTCTCAGTAGTAGATTCCCTTGGAGGTGATACTTGAGCCAGATAGCAATGAAAACTGAGCTCCAAAGCAAAGCATAAATTTATCCAAGTATTTATATAAAATAATTAGGCATCAGTTGGGAACCTTAGCTATAACCCCACTTTCCTCAAAAGTGAGGGTTTAGTGGTTAAGGAAGCCCCTTAGTCATCCACAGTGTGAAGACTCGTGAGGTTCTTTCGGGAGCATCATCCTCAAGTCAAGAAGTTGATGTAGAATTTGAGGATGATTCATATAAAGATTTAATAGAATTACTTTTGATTGGTACTTGCCTTTGTGTTCATAATTTAGCAAAAAATGGGTTAATCCCACATACTTGGTCAAAGCACATGTACTACTAAGGAATATGGAAGAACAAATTTAAAATCTCTCAATCAAGATGGGGACTAGATTTGATACAAGTCTAATCGATGATGATTATGCTAGTCATCACCAATCATTTGGAATCGATAGGTTCTTCTCAAACCACATTAACTCATAGAGGAGGTGTGCTTAGAAACTTTAGATGATTCGTGATGATTTTGAAGTCAAAGATGCACTGCCAGAGTTTGAAGAAGAGATCAAGTCAACCATCGATGAGCTTAAGGAAATCAACTTAGAACGAAGAAGATCCACGACATACATCATTCTTTGTTGAATGAAATTGAAACCAATGACTTAGTTAGGCTATTGATTGAGTTTAAGGACGCTTTGCATGGAGTTATGAAGATATGATTGGCTCTAATGTAGTGATCCATAAACAAGCAATAGAACCTACCGCTAACCCTATCAAGCAAGCTCCTAGATGCATGATTAGACATAGAATAACAAGTCATTTATGAAGTCAAGAAATTGATCGATGGCTTCATAGAAGAAAAATACCCTACCGGTTAGCTGTCATCCTAATTAAAAATAGAATGGCCAAATTCACATATGCATCAATTTTAGGGATTTAAATAAGGCATGTCCAAAAGATGAATTTTCACTACCAATCTGAGTGATGGTGGACATTGCCTCATCTCATGCAATCTTCTCTTTCATGGATGGCTCATCTGATTATAACCAAATAAATATGGCCCTAAAATGAAAGAAACACCGCTTTTAGAACCTCAAATCTATTATTATATGGTCATGCCTTTCGCCTTTAAAATGTTGATGCTACATACTAGTGGGCTATGACTCAAATGATGAACTCATTCATCATCAAGTCGAGTTCTATGTCGATGATCGTGGTCAAAAGTAGAGAAAAGGAAGACCATCTCTTTGACTTGAGAGTAGTTTTCTTAAGAAAATTTAACCTCAAAAGGAACCCCTAAAGTGTGCATTGGAGTAGCTTCAAGAAATTCCTTGTGTTTGTTCTCTAACACCACAAAATTGAAATCGATTTGGAGAAGATCAAGGCAATGTTATAAATGCCACCCCCTAAAAGTTTAACTCAACTCAAATCATTCCAAGGGTCATTGGCATATTTAAGACGCTTTATATCCAACCTATCAAGAAGATGTCACCATTCTCAAAGACTTGTCAAAATGGATGCCAAGTTTAAGTGGGATGACAAGTGTGAGCATGCCTTTGAAGACATCAAGCATTACCGATGATGCCACCGTTCTAGCATCCCTTATCCCGAAAAGTCATTCATGCTTTACATACTATGTTAGATGACTCCTTGGTGCTTTATTGGCCCAAGCCAATGACAAAGGGAAGGAAAATGCACTCTACCACCATTATCAATCCCTACCGAGGTTAATTATCCACCTAGAAGCATTGCCTAGTTTTAATCTATGCATTCCAAAAGCTACTACATGCTTCCTTATAAGGTGAACTTAATCTCTAGGATCAATCCACTACAGTATCTCATGACATGATCGATGCTATCCGGATGGTTGGCATGATGGTCCATGATCCTCTCGCAGTTTGACATTACCGCATACCACTCTGCGGACATTAAAGGATAAGCTGCTAAATTTCTAGCACACCCACTTCCGAGTCTTTCTTAGTGATAATCTCCGATGAATAAATCATGAACATAGGGATACTAGCATTCACCGGGAGAGATGTACTTTGATGGTGCGGCTTCCTCTCAAAGAGAAGAAGAGCCATAATCTACTATGCAAAGAAAGACAAGGGTTGAAATAGTTCTCTTAACTCTGGACCGTGATGTGGTGAGATTCTCATATCATTTTTCTAATCCTTGCACCAACAATGAAGCCAAATATGAGGCTCTGATTGGTGGTCTAGAGTTAGTTGTTACTCTAAGCATCCAGAACATCAACATCTTTGAGGATTCTCAACTAGTCATCAACCAAATCATTGGGTTCTATAAGTTATAAAGCCTCCATCACTACCATAAGTACACCATGGAGTTGTTGGCCCAAATCCAAGAGGTTACCATTTATAAGATTCCTCGATGAGAGAACATTGTAGTGTATGCTTTATCCAAGCTTGCCAAAGAGTTGGCATGTCCGAAGGATGAGTCCATATCAATAAAGGTCCAAAATAAATAAGTCTTATCCCTTATTGATATTGAACTCATCAAAAAGTACTCTCTTGAAGGGGAGGTTGTCATTACCAAGAAAGATGAGGAGTAAGATTGGAGGCAACCATTCATGGATTACTTAAATAAAGGAAAACTACCTCAAGAGAACTCCTAAGCCCATCAGATGAAGCAGAGAGCACTTTCATATGTTCTTGTGGATGGTGTATTATACGCCTTTCAATCATATGTGGTTATGTTTTAGACAAGCATGATGCCCATAAGATCATGACCGGTACACTCAGATTATGTGAGCCAACCAATCGATCCAAAGATGAAAGCCAAGATCAAGAGACTAATACTACTCACCATCGATGATCAAAGATTGCATGGATACTAGGTAATGCCACCAATGTCAAATACACGGTGTGGTCCTACAACAACCACCCAACATTCTACATCCTACATTGGCCTCATGGCCATTCGAGTGTTGGGGTACTAACATAGTGGGTCTGATTGATCCTCCTTCTTGCAAGGGTCATCGATTCATCTTAGCTTCTACTAACTACTTTTCCAAATGGGCGAAGTCAATTCTACTCAAAGAGGCCACAACTCAGCATGAGCTCTAATTTCTTAGAAACCATATGGTATATAGGTTCAGAGTGCCTAGATGAATTTTATAATAATGGTACGCATTCAAGAGCACGAGATTAACAACTTTACCTAGAGACACAAGATAGATTGAAGATATTCTACCATCAACTAGCAGCGTAAGCCTTCAATAAAACTCTCATCTAAATACTAAAGATGACACTTGACAACAACAAGCTATAGTGGCATGAGTAGTTAGTTGAAGCCTTGTGGGCGCACCACATATAGAACTCCAACTCCTACTCTTTCTACTGGGTCCAAAGTTGTTCTACCATTATAAGTCAACTCCCATCTAAGGATAAGGGTAGCAAGATCACAATAGAAAACACCAAGTTGTGATTAGAAGAGCTTGTTTGGAGGAGATGCTTGTGAGCATGCCAAAACCTCAAGTTGTACAAAGCTAAAATGATTCAAGCGCACAACAAGTTGGTCCATCCTAGAGCTTTTCATAAAAAGAGTTTATTTTAGTTCTAAGGAGACCGCCCGTCGTAAGATGGGAGGCAAGTTTGAACCCACTTGGAAAGCCCTTTGCCATAGGAGAGCCCAATGCTTTCAAGAAATGAAGAAGGCTTTACTTAAAGAAATATTATAAATCATGTTTGAAAATAATTATCATCAATGAAAATTTTATTTCAATTCAATCTCTTCCATGTCAAAAGTAATTTTATTTGTGAATCCACCATGTGTTTAGGGTAGTAAGGAACTCGAGTGGCATCCTTCTTCATCAACAACACAAACACAAACACAATACACAAACATATAAAATAAACACATATCTTTTATCTCGCTACTGAGTTGAGATAACGCCAATGACACTCACTCAAGAGTTACTCTAGGTCGCTAACGCTTACCCTAGTGTGTGTCACCCCAATGCTCTTCTTGCTTCAAAGATTGTAAGTCTGATACACTTTCCTTTCTTATTTGGCCACTACACACTGATAAGCACCCTGTTAATTTGGTAGGTCTTAATGCGTGGTCGGTAAGCTACCTTATGTTGGCTTTATTTAAGAGGATGTGAGTCTGGTACCCTTTCTTCTTATATTAGCCTTTATGCATAAGTAGTATATTTGAAATTTAGGATAAGTCCCTAGTGGCTCTTTCCTCGACTACTTCATGTTTGGTCCCTTCCTTGGGCTACCCACTTAATAGTTGCTCTAGGTGAGATAGATATCATTGCCAATGATGACTATCCCAATGATTAGTTCCACTTAGAAAGTTGTGTTTACGCTTTCCTTCTATTGATCATTGCACACTAATGGCACCTTAGGTTATTCTGTTTCTTATGCCGATACACCACTCATGCTGACAGATACACCTTAGGTTAGTTGGTTCTCATACCTTAGCATACACCTATACGCCCTAACAACACCTCCCCTATGGGCACTGCCCCGGTTACTATTGGATTGGATAGTTTCTCTTCTTTTCCCATTATGGGAGAATCCATTCTGTGGATGTGCAGATTCTCCCTTGGTCCAATAAATTTGAGATAGGTCAAGGCCTACATTGCTCCTTCTCAGTGTGGTCCCACACACACGAATAGTGTCCATGTAAACAAATAAACAAAATATATATTCACTTATGGATTATGAGGACACCCCTAGCAGTACATTTTCCCAAGAAGGCATCCTATCTTTAGGGTAGTGTTAGCAAAACTCCTATTGGAACCACCTAACTACTTGAGTTGATATAAGTCCCTAGTGACATTCACTTAGTAGTCGACCCTAAGCCTAGTTAAATTTGTTATGCTACGAACAAGTCACCCCAGTGGTTGTTCCCTGCATTATAAGATGTAAGTCTGCTATGCCTTCTTCCTAACCATTGCACAATGACAAGCAACCCCTTAGGTTGGCTAGCTCTACCCCACCGAGACTATCCCATTGATTTGTAAATCAGATAGACAAGTCGATATAGCCCCTTCTCGGGGTCCATCATACGACATGGTCCATAAATTAAATCTATCAAATTTGATCGAAGCTCACATCCTCGAGATATGCCCTTAATTCAAAATCAAACTAAACCAAACAAACCAAATCAAATCACATGAAATTAAGATAAAATTACTTTGGAGTGGCATAAGTCCCCGGACATTCACTCAAGAGTCTCCTAGATCAGTTCGATTTGTTGTGCATCCAACGGTCATCCCAACGTTGTTCCTCACTTTGGAAGATGTAAGTCTTATGCCTCTTCTTAGCACAACCATTGCACATCAAAGGCAACCCCTTAGGTTGGCTAGCTCTACCCCACTGTAGACTATCCCTTTGGATTTGTAAACTGAGTTAGGTCAAGTTGATATAGCCCTTCTCTCGGGTCCATCGCACATCGACAGGTCCTTACATTAACTCTCATTAAATTAAACCCAATCTAATTTTCCCTGGAGTTAAATCACACCCTTCTATAGTGTAGCCCCAAATCATATATAAACAAGTCAAGCAAATAAATCAAATCCAAAACCAACTGGCCCAATAGAGCAAAATTAAACCAACTCCCCAGAGTCTAAATCAAAGAAATCCAACCAAACTCTTATTCCCAATACATCCCCAAAAAATCTATGAAATCAAACTCAAATCTCAATCCCTGGATAGCCAACTGCTTCTAGTGGAAAGTTCATATACTGATCCCCACAAACTCAGCCCATATCTCTCATAAATATGCCTCCACATCAATTAAAACAAATCAAATTAAAGTTGATTCGATCTTAATACTGAATTATAGATTCTTATCCCAATGGATCTTCTTTCCACAAATCATATAATCAAATCAAATTCAAACTTTATCCCTAGATTTTCTTCTTCTATGCCCTGACATAGACCCTCCATGTCATGTCCAATGCATGTGTGATCTCCTAGATCTCCTCCATGTCCTTGACATGGAATTCTCATCAAATCTTATTTCTTCTCTTATGCACACCTTTAATATTTCAACCAAAAGCTTAACTATGTATTCATTCAAATTACATCATCTTAACATTGTAATCAATATTTTATGATATGTGATGGTGCAAGCTCAAACTAACTGTACAATATCATGCTAAACATATTATAGTGAATTAACACACTATATTATATTATAATATATGATGTTATATTATAATTTGCTATAATATAATATATTGTCCAACATTACACCTCATTAGAATCACTTAACAAATAAATAAAAATTTTCAAAATATGAATAATGTTCATTTTGGATGTAAAATTATTATTTTTCTATTAGAAATGGTACAAAATAGCATAATTTTGGTGTTGCTTCTTGGTGTGTGCCATGAATTTGGCCAAATTATTCCATCTCAACCGTCAAATTAACCTTTTTGTTAATTTTGACCCAATGTAATATAACAAAAGTAAACCATACTAAAATGTACAATAACATTTAGTAACACACCACCACATTCATATATATGTGAAGTTATATTGTTAGGTACATTATATTTAAATATGCTTTCATATAATATATTATCATACATTACACCTTAAAATGAATCACTTTAAGAAAAAATATTTAAAAATTTGGTTGAAAAATGAACATTTATTTTGGCTGCAAAATTCCATTATTTTAATTAAATGACAAACCATAGTACACCCCCAATGATGTTCCCTAAAGCTTACCTTAAATTTGGCCAAATCCCATCATCTCACCTATAAATAGTTTTTATGAATTATACCAGATAACTCTACTACATCATACTATAACAAACTAAAATATGGTAAACAACAACAAGTTATACATAATAGTATGCTATAATGCATGATATGCTATGTTATGGCATCCTATATTATAATACACTATAACATATTATATTATATTATATTGCATATCACATCACAAGGGATTGCTTAAGATAAAAAATCATAAAATTAGTCTAAACAATAAAAATATATATTTTAGTATCACTTACATATTTTAAATTGAAATAATATATTATGATGCCATGCTCTACCTATTTTAAATTTGGCCATATTCCACCATTTTAAAGTCTAAATCAACATTTTATAAATAATCTAGTGTAGGCTCGACATGATTGCAAAATACTAAAATAATTTAAAATACATAGAATAATATATTATGATACATGATGTTATACTATGCTACAACATATATACTATTTATTTTGAACATAAAATCTTACTTTTAGAATACAAGTGGTAGCACACCTTTGGTACTACAACCTAATTCCCACTTCAAATTTAACAAATTTCATCATCTGATTTATTAAATCAATATTTTTATGATTTATATTAATATAGACTATAAGGCACAATACCATAATAGACTAAAACATTTCAAAACATTTTATAACATCCAAAAGCACATCACTACATGCTCAAATATATGATGCTACATTATACTATAATAAATGGTAATATAATTTGATTTAGGGTTAAGATTTAGGTATTCAAATCTCTAATAGTCAAGGGAAAGTCTCTTGAAGACATTTTCTTTAGCTACCATAACTAAAGATTAGGTCATTCTTAGATCTACCTAATGACATCTTTATTTAAGGTTTAGGGTTTAGGTTTAGGATAGTTTAGGTTTAGGGTTTAGGGTTTAGGATAGTTTATTTAGGGTTTAGGGTTTTGGTTTGGGGTTTAGGGTTTGTGGTTTGTGGAGGTTTTGGGTTTAGGGGTGTAGGTTTGTGTTTAGTTTAGGTTTTAGGGTTTAGGTTTAGGTTTAGGGTTTAAGGTTTAGGGTTTGAGGTTTAGGTTTTTGGGTTTTGGGGTTAGGGTTTAGTTTTGGGTTTAGGTTTTAGGTTTAGGTTTAAGTTTAGGTTTAGTTTTAGTTTAGATTTATTATTTTTTTAATGGAGAAAATTCATATTCAACATTTCTTCTCTTGATTTCATCAACCAAGTAGCACCCAAGTTTTCTAAGACACAAGTGATGACATAGATAAAAATGAGCACCCATAGGGAAAATCAAAACCCTAGGTAAGTAGAACTATCTCCATAAAAACAGTTCCATAAGCAGATCGGATCACCATTCTTCGCCTCTCTAGTTCCCATCAATCACCCCCCCTCTCAGTAGTGGGATCGCCATCATATCCTCGACCCTCTCCCTCCACCACCATAACAATATAACCTTCGCTCTCCTCCCTCCATAACCACCACTGCTCGACCACCACCTCCATATCCACTAGCACCAGATCCCCCACCACTAATAATAATCCCGCTTCACCTCCACTACTGCATCTAGATTGAGCCTATGATGTTCACATTCTTACATAGGTTTAGGTTGGGGTTAGTTAGGGTTTAAGGTTTAGGTGGGGTTTGTTGGGTGTAGGTTTAGTGTTAGGTTTAGGTTTTGGTTTAGGGTTTAGGGTTTAGTTTTAGGGTTTATGGTTTAGAGTTTGGGTTTAGTTTAGGTAAGGTGGTTTTAGGGTTTAGGGTTAGGTAGGTTTTAGTAGGGTTTAGTTTAGTTTTGTGGTTTAGGTTTAGGTTTTTTTTAAAATTAAGCAAACCCAAGAGGTTTTGGTTTATTTATTTATTTTTATTTATTTGAGTTTATTTTATTTTATTATTTTATTTTTTATATTTTATATTATTTATTTATTTTATTTTATCTTTATTTTATTTCTTTATTAGTTTATTTTAGGTTTTTATTTTTTTAGTGAGTTTTATTTTTTTTTAGGTTTAGGTTATTTTTATTTTAGGTTTAGTTTTTATTTTATTTTTTAGGTTTAGGTTTTATTTTAAGTTTATTTTTTAGGTTTTATTTTAGTTAGTTTAGTTTATTTTATTTTATTTAGTTTGGTTTAGGTTTAGTTTATTTTATGTTTAGATTTAAGTTTATTTATTTTAGTTTAGGTTTAGGTTTATTTTATTTTATTTTAGGTTTCTTATTATTATTATTTTTTTTTAGGTTTCTAGGTTTTATTTTAGTTTTATTTATTATTTTATTTTAGTTTATTTTATTTTATTTTAAGTTTGTTTTTATTTTATTTAGGTTTTTTTTATTTTTTTAGTTTAGTTTATTTTAATTTATTTTTATTAGTTTAGTTTTTATTTTTTTTATTTTTTTTTAGTTGAGGTTTAGGTTTAGGTTTTAGTTTATGTTTATTTTTATTTTATTTTATTATTTTATTTTGGTTTAGGTTTTTTTAGGTTTTATTTAGTTTAGGTTTAGGTTTTTAGCTTTTTTTTTTAGTTTTAGGGTTTTAGATTTGGGGTTTAGGATTTTAGGTTTAGGTTTAGTAAGTTTTATTTTAGGGTTTAGGTTTGTGTTTTTTTTTTTAAGAGAGAAGAAATTCAAATTCAACATTTCTTATGTTCGATTTCGTCAACCAAGTAGCACCCCAAGTTTTCTACGACACAAGCAACAATATAGATAAAAAATGGGCACCCATAGAGCAAATCAAAAACCCTAGATAAGTTGAACTATCTCTACTGTAAAGACACAATTCCATTAAAAAGATCGACCATTCTTTAATTTCTCCCATTAGAACCACCCCAACCTCTCGAGTGGATCCACCATCATATCCATGATCTCTCTCTACCACCACTTGTAACCTCCACTCCTCCCCGCCTCCATAACCACCACTTCTCTGACCACCACCTCCATATCCACTAGCACCTCTAGATCCCTCACCACCACTGATAAACCACCTCCACCTCGCTCCACCACCGATCTAGATCGAGCCCTATGATGTTCTCATCAAGGTTCGCCCATTCTGGGTTTAGGGTTAGTTTAGGGTTTAGGGTTTAGGGTTTTTAGAAAATAAGAAAATTTTATTACCACAAAGAAAAGGTACAAAGTCCTTAGAGGGGCAAATCTCTAAGCTAATGCTTAAAGAGCTACAAAGATCCTAAAGAGATAAGCCCCCTAACTTTTACCATAGTTAAGGAAAGCAAGCAAAGGAAAACAAAAATAGTAATCAACAAATGAAAATCCATGTAAGCAGTAGCAAACTCATTTTGATCATTTTAATACCAACACCATCCACCATGAGTAGTCTCCAAACCTGTAGAAGATATCTGCAAAATGTTTTTAAAAGGATGAGTACAATTACTCAAGCATAAAGAGTGAGAGCATATAAAAGGAATAAGATAAAGAAAAGGCTGTGCTCATAATCATTTCAAGGAGCAACACTATATGTAAGCATCCAAACTTCAAGTGAAGGGTTACAATTACATATAACGCTACCAACCAAAAGAAGAAAGAGTGGAAAACATCAAAGCCATCATTGTCAGCATACCTCTTATAGCACCTTATCCAAGGACAATCATCACGCCAGCCTGCAAAATCCTCCAATAGCAAAAATAGCCTCCAAACACCTAGCAATTAGAGATATCAAGCTCAATATGATAAATACAGAGGTAATCCACTAGGATAGTAGCAAACCCAAAGGAGCACCACCAAAGCCACCACCAAGAATGGATAACAAAATCAATAGGAGGAAACCTCATAATATGAGAAAAAGCACTAAATAAAGACAATCCAAAGGCAAAAGGAAACACATAAGTGTTAGGATCCTCCATCAAAAGGATAGGAAAAGAGCCAATAGTAATAAAACCCAATAAGCCTAATAGAAGAGAGGGGCAAGGCTACCAAGGAGGAAACCAAAAGAAGAGAGTCATAGGAAGATAAGTACCAATTTCCCAGCACAGTCACCAAAGGAGCATGAAAATTTTGCCAAAATAAAGACTCCATCAACTAGCCCAGCCTACCAGAACAGCCAATTCATACAACTAGCCAAGAAAGCCTCAAAGCAAACCACCTCAACAATAAAAGATCCAAATCATCAATCCCAGGACCATCAGTATAAAGTCTAACAACAGTCACCAAGCCACAAACATCGAAGATACTTAGGGAGATAGAAATAGATAGCAGCTGCCAATCCCAATCAAAGGAAAGGAAATTCCAATCTAGAAAGCTAGAGAGCCAAAGATAAAATAATAAGAAGCCTAGTAGTACAAAAAAAGCCAAATGATAAAAATAGTAGTACAACAGTGACCCAGCACAACCACCATTACCCAAGGCCTAATAATAGCCAACCAGGAGTCATTAGCCGACCACTTCAGAACAAAAACCCACAACCAAAACCTCAGTAATACAAGAGGAGGACCAACTCCTAACTAGAGGATACAACAAACCAGAGACATCCATCCTCAAAACCAACTAAAGTAGAAATAAAGTAAGGGTAAAGAGCCACAAAAATAGTTCTCCAAGCTACAATAAAACCATTAAAGTCACTCAAAGTCACCATCATCATAGCAGAAGAAGAGTTACAAAACACGCCTACCAAAACCACTATCCGATGAGCAATCCCCACCCAAGAATCCCACACCCCAAATAGCAGAAGCAGGGGAGAAGGGATCAACTCGAGAGAAAAGGGGCAGCCAAAAGAACCTGGAAGAACCACCCTAAATAGTAAGAAATAAGTAGACGACGGGCCATCCAGCCACAAAGCAACCATCCTAGAAAAACTCAATAAAATAACCATAAAAAGAGAACTAGAAACAAAGGTAGATAACAATGCTAGAAAGAACAACACAACCCGTGAAGGGATAATACCCACATCCATTTCACCAAGTCCAACTCACAAACCCAAACCAAACAAATTAGGCTATAAAAACCCAACCATTAAATAACCAAAGCCAAAAAAACACATAGGAGAACAATAAAGCTTGGGAGAAAACCCTTCCATCACAAAATAACTAATTCCACCATAACAAGGAACAACAAATAGAAGAGATAACCACAACAACAAAAAGATAGAAAACAATCCTCCATCAAACTCGACTTCCACTAGAATGGAGATAAAATAAACAAACCAAACCAAAACAGTAAAAAAAACCAAAGGAATGAAAAATAACCCCAACCAATCTAAAAAAATAAGAAGAATTCATACTAGAGATCAAAATTAGGTTTAAGAGAAGAGAAAACTCAAATCCAAACTAGCAGAGGAAATATCCAATGCCAAGAAAAACCATCCACACAGAGTAATCCAAAACCACAAAGGAGGAAGGAAGAGCTAAAAGCTTCAAGATTAGGCAACCTTTTTATCTAGATTAATAAGACATCTTAATAAAAAAGGAAGATCTTCATTAGAAACA